>WAAE01010046.1:0-28258 GCA_013400495.1 Nicator chloris | reverse complement strand
CAATCCCTGTCTGGTTTTATCCTGGTAATACAGGACATCAGTCCACCAGAGCCATTTTGGTACAGTAAGGGTCATTGTGGTAGCCCATGCTGTGATTCACTAACGGAAAGATAGGGAGGGGGAAAAGAAAG
The DNA here is from genome assembly GCA_013400495.1 of Nicator chloris. NCBI lineage: Eukaryota > Metazoa > Chordata > Aves > Passeriformes > Pycnonotidae > Nicator > Nicator chloris. The sequence continues at coordinate 28,127 of WAAE01010046.1, read as the reverse complement.
GAGCACATTAATTCTTATTTATCATTTATCAAGGGACAGTGACCTCCACAATAAGGCACATGTCTTGAAATTAAGTTCTATCCCTTCTTCATCAAGCAATGTAATTTATCTCCTCCTGGAACCCCGTGTTACTAGCCGGCAAATACTAAGCATGTAAAACTTGGCTCTTTCATAGACTCCCATTATATTAGATGGGTTTCAGATATTCCAATTGCGAGATGTGGAAAATGAAAGGTGACTATCAGCATTACATTTGCATTTTAATTAGTGGATAATTAGTGTTCTTTAGTGTTCATATTAATGCAATTTAGAAAATAACTTATAGGTGATAATTAAAGAAAATGTATTTATTCAGTTTTTATCCAGCACTCCATAAAGAAATCAAAGGGAATTTTATAGCAAAAAGTGAACTAGAAGGAATCATTCATATTTTTATTCTCTTCTTATCATTGTCATGTTCAAATTCATTCATTAAACAATAGCTCTTAAGCTCTATCTTTAACACTACTTTTTCCCATTGTAAAGCAACTTCACTCCTGTGATGGTTTGAAATCTTTTCTCATTTCAAGTCTAAATGTATTCATGACTGCTTTATAATCATTTATTCTTGTGCCAGTACTGCCTCTGAGTAAAAGAAGTTCCAGTGTCTCTGCATTTATTCCTCCTCCCACCCTACGTATTATTAGACAGTAGTCTTATCCACCCTCATCACTCTTACAGTTTAGCATAGCAGGCCAGGTTCTGCTAGTCTCTTCCAACAGCTCAAGTCTTTAATCCTCTGCCAGTCCAGGAAAAGTATACTGCATCTGCTCCATTTGCAGCATTTCCATTGTGAGTCAGGTATTTTGAACATATGGAAATGACAACATCTGGCTTGCAGATGAGGTCCCGGTAGGAAAATGTATGTTAAGCATAGAGAAAAACTGAAGACTATAGTATATCTCCCTCCTGCTGACATTTTACCAAGATAGCTTGTTTTCTGTGTCTGTGTAAATGACAGGTTAAAATTTTCTTGCATCGTTTTTCTTATCTCTCTATAGTTCTAAAGATACTAGAGGACTCTGTGAGGACCAGCACACCATTTTGTTCATCTGTTGTGTCATATTTGTCTTTTTTTGCCTTGCTTGCAAGTCGTCATTACAGAATTACTAATTCAGGTGCCTCGCTTCTGCCTCAGATCTGATGCTTTCACTTCCACTCCCTCAAGGAGTCTGTAGCATTTTCTCCTGGGACAAAAAAAGAAAAAAAAAGCTTCAACAGAGGCTTCTTAATGAAATGGTTGTGACAAAAACAAAAATCTGCTTTGTCTGTATTGTTCTTTATTTTACCTCATGTCTCATTATATTATTAATGCAGGTTATGTAATGCACTTTTACTTACATTTCTTTGTTTCCAAAAGGGATTGTGTCCTTTGGCTCACCTCCTTCTCTTCCACTAGGTTTTACTTACCTCTGCGACACCCCTTTTTATACTCTAAATCAGTGGCTAGAGTTGCTCCTTGCAATAGTACCCTGTGAGCCCTCCCAGACCCAGTTTGCTTGAAGGACTAGCTATATCCATTTAATTTACACCACTGTCTCTCTGGGCACTGATCTCACCCATATGGGTACCTTCTGCTCTTTTCAGCTCTTTTCTGTTCTTCTCTCATTAGAAGTCTGAGTCAAAACCCAGGGCTCCTCCTTCCCTAGCTGAAGGGGGTGATAATAACAGTGACATAAAATGAGAACAAGACACAAGCACAGATGGAAATTTGCTCTAAGAATAACCACTGCGATTAATCTGCATTTCAAAACCTGTGTCCCCCCCATCCCCTGTCATTTCCCTCCCTCCTCCCCCCACTCCTGTGGCAAAGTCACCAAAAGGTTACAGGTTACACGTGGATGTTTTTTTCTACACCTTTAAACTATTGTAATAAAAAGGTGATCAATAGTTCAGTTACAAAAGAATTTGGAGGGGAGGAGAAGGTTTGACTGCTTGTGAGCCAGACAGCTTATCTCATGCAATGAGGCTGAACAACTTCTGTTTGATGATCGTCACGGTTGGGTGAAGTGGAGCAGGGAGGGAATAAATGCCTTTCAAATTAGATTGCAAAACTACAGGCCAAAAATGCTGCCTTGAATTTTTAACCAGCCAAAGATCTGGTTAACTAGAATTATGGCTTTATTTAATTTGATAGCTACTTCTCTAATTTACACCTAAATTACAGTGGTCCAGCCCTTTTTGAGAGGGGTCTGTTCTGAGGCTGGTTTTGTCTGCACAGCCCTCCATAGATACCACTAAGGGCAGTTTTGCCTGCCCCCTCTGCCTCCCCCAGCTTTCAGTGAGTGTAGTTCTCTCTGGACAAGCCAGGAGCGGGAAGGTCTCTGGCAACATCTGAATTCATTCACAGCATCCTACGACACCTAATTCTGAGACACTCTCAGGAACTTGCGGTGTCAGATTCTTCAAATGGGGCAAATTGACAGTCAGGATAGACTGTGCCTGAACTTCAGAGGCAAGCAGGAAGGCCCTCAAAGGTCAGGGTAGATATAACCACTGAATTTTAATGGAAAGATTGCCTTACTGGGTTATGGACTGACAGCCCAAAGGCTTTACCAAAGTTCTGTTTGCTTTAGCAAAGTCTGAAAATGCACTAAAATACATTGTTGAATAGAACCTCTCAGATTCAGACAATAAATCTAAATAAGCAGAATATAAGGCAAATCTCACAAACATTGCTTGCAACTAAAATGCTTCTATCCTATTTCTCATGTGGTAGCAGTCACTTAATTTGCTTCTGCTGCTGTTTTAACAGATGAATTACAAATGTGTTTACTTTTCACAGTAATTTTGGGTTATGCCGGATACATCCCACTTGCATTCTATTGAGCAAAGTTGATGCCATGTTGTCAGTCACTCTGTTTACACTAATCTTTTCATCATCAAAATTTATACTGTGATCTCAATTGTCAATGGTTTACTAGTGTGATGTGTGGAAATGTTCTCACGGTAGAGGTCAGGCGTCTCTTCAGAGTGGCAACGAAACCTTTTGTTTAAAAGTTTAAGTGATATTGGGACTGTGCTGATTTATGCCATTTAACATACTGGCCCTCCAGTATTAGCCCAGGGGGACAATAAAATTCTTCAGAATAGCTTTAATTCAGAAGCAATGTTCCTGTCTTCCTGCTGCTCCCCTCCAAAGGGAAGTGATTGACTTGTATTTGTTGTGATTTCTCTGTCAGGAAAAAAACAACAGGTAAATGGTGCTGCCTCTGCCGTCAGCAAGAGGTGTTGGGAGCAGCGTAATGGAACGACAGACAACCTGTTATAACATTCCTGAGTACCTAGAGGAAATCAGTTCAGCTCCTAGCACCAGAGAAAGATTTCGGGTAAAAGAATCAATTTACCCCACAAAACTTAGGCTTCAAAAGAATTAAGCTGTCCATTCCAAGTCCTTAGCTGATTGCAGCGGACAGGAGCAATGAGGTGTCACTAATCCTCTTGCTGCTTTCTCTGGCTATTTGAGGAGTACAGATCTCTTTTAAGAAGGCCTCCTGCAGGCAGCTCTCTGGCAGGTGAGTCTGTCTGTGGTGTCAGTGGGGCTCGGTATTGTACCCATGTAAAAAGGCAGTGGTCAACTTCAAGGCCTTTAAAAGGTTAGGTTTTCAAGAGGAAGTATCCTTTCAGTTTCAGGATAAAAGTCTCTAAATGCTTTGTTTAGCTGGGTTACAGCTTAAATAATAATTAACACTAGGTTTTGTAGTAGGACCATCAATTCTATTCTTTTTTCCCACAGCTTTCATAAACGTCACAGTCTAAGGAAGGCTTAATCCTTAGCTTGATTTGCTGCTTTCTTGCTGTTGTTTGGGCAAAATGCCATCATGCAACTGAAAATTGTTAGGATAGCATAAGCTCTGACAGTCTTACAAATAGCAGATGTAGCATGAGCACCTGCAAACTCTTTCACTGTTCAGAGTGGTTGAACCCAGTGGACTAGTGTGTAGTCTGAGGATATTGCGCATCCCTGCATGCAGGTCTGTGCCCTTCCTCATGCCTTGCTTCACCTTCATCAGGGAGCTGTCTTTAAGAGGTATCTTGGCTGAACTTATTTCTGCTGGGACAGCCACAAAACAGCCGAGCCACTGGGAGCAGGAGGTGTGGATGTGCATATGAGCAGGACTGGACACCGCAGAGACAGCATCCAGCTTGTGGAGAAAGGTATTTCAACAAAGCTAAGCCAGTTCTTTCCTGCAGGCTCCCACTGTGGAGCAAGATCATGACCCTTGTTCTTTTTCAAGCAGACATATTTTCAATTAAAGCTGCCTTCTTAACAAAAAGGGTACATATTAGAAAGGGCAGGCTGGGACACGTGATGGCTCCTCCAGGTTTTTCCCGTGCACTGTAGCTGGAACAATGGCCTCAGGCAAGGCTGCTTACTGGAATGGGGGAAAACTTTCTCTTGCTACCTTTCAAGAAAAGGCAAGGGTGGGAGAGTACTTTTTCCTCTGAGAGTTGGGGTTTTTTCCTCTATATAGATATCCCCCGTTACAGTTCAGCCAGCATTAGTGTGTCCATTATAAACCTGTTTGTGTGAAACATCCCATCAATTTTATACGGTTTCTTAAAAGAAAATCACATATAATTTATAAATGGGGGCATTTATAAATGGCAGAAATTTTTGGTTTGAAAAAAAATAGTATCCTACACGAAGAATAAGCAGAGAAGCTGTAACATATCCTTCCACGTGGTGTCCCACGATATCAGTTGCACAACCCCTACTGATCCAGTTACTGGGTCACCACTGCTCTGGCCTCATCAGCTCTTGAGTCTTACTTGGTCAACAGCCTTCAGGGTTGGCTCCTTTCGTGACTAAATTTTCATACTTACTGGGACAGGCCTGAAGGTAACCCTCAATAAATTTTTCCTAAGAAAACCCTTGAGTTTCCTTCTTTCTTAGGAACTAACCCTTCATTTCATATTTTTAATGAGTTCCATATTATTCAGAGCACTGGCTTCTCTGAATTCTTTAAGGACCCACCAAGATGCTAGTAGAGAGTTGCATAGAGTCATCCCCTTTGCCCGCACTAATACAAATATGCAGATCTTGACACAGCAGCAAATGACAAAAAAGCAGATGTAGAGTGTCTGGCCAAAGGCCTGTTCAACCCCATAAGCAGACCCTGACATTTGTGAGATGCTGATACTTGTCTTCATGCTCTTCTGTTGTCCACTCTCCACCTACTTCTTCATCATTTCTGGGACAGGGGAAAATAGTCCAGCTTCCATCTTCCCACCTCCCCTTCAGAGGGATGCTTCTCTGGAGACTCTTCTGCTTCTCTGTGATATTTCCTGCTTCCATTTCCCAAAGTCCTTTAACAGCTCTTTTACTGCAGCTTTGTAAAAATTGACAGTGCTTTAAACCTAGGTCCTATGGGTGTGCTTTATAGGTGCAGCTGTTTATAGCTGTGACTTGGATTCACTATTCCATGGAGAGTTTTGAACCTATTCCACAACCAGTCAGCTTCCTCAGAAAAGGTACACCATGAGCTGGATACTCCCTTTAGCTCTGAAGGAATACCCTGCACATACCCCTTTCATATTTTCCCAATAAAGAGTTCAATGTTCATGCAATGCAGGTGAAACATCGCATCCTACCTGTGATTTGCCACCTTCACTGGCCTCTCATTTTCAGAATAAATGTGACTCCCAGCAAGAAAGTGTCACTTCAAAGAATCTGGAAGCCACTTTGTCTTACAAGATATTATCTCGGCAAGATTGGGACTCAGATGCAAAAGCATAGGTGTGTAGAAGATGAACAGAACTAATATTCCATGAATGCTTTGACCACAATCCAAAATGGAAATTTTCTAAAATGTAATACCTTTCTTTTAAAAAAAGAGATATCTTCCTCTTGCTGTGATTTTTGAGAGTCCAACAATATCCTGTAATATGGAGCAAAGGATATAAGAGAACAAGTTCTCTGCTATAAAACAATAAGGAAGTAGACATGTAACAAATCCTTGAGATACAATCCCTCAGACATAACTTGGCTTATTTTTTTACAGTGGTTATAGGGGAGCAAGAGTGATATGGATAATGAATAACACAAGCCCTGATGCCCCCAGAGTTTGCTTCTGGTCTCCAGGAGGAAATGCCACAAAACTGCAGCAGCTCAAGGGCTGTGCCACCATTGGCTGTTAGCAAGCTTTCATTCCAGTTAAAGGGTCAAAATGTTGTCAAATGAAAATGAATGCTGTGATTCTGCCAGGCTAAGATACTTAACAACTTCTTTGCCTCAGTTTTAAACAATAAGACAGATTGACCTCAGGACCACTGGCCTGAGCTGGAAGATGGGGACAGGCAGCAGTATAACCCCACTGTAATCCAGGAGGAAGCAGTTCATGACCTGTTGTATCATTTAGATGCTCACAAGTCTATGGGACCAGGTGGGATCCATCCTAGGGTGATGAGACAGCAGGTGGAAGATCTCACCAAGATGCCCACCATCATTTCTCATCAGTCCTGGCTCACCGGGGAGGTCTCAGATGACTAGAAGCTGGCCAGTGTGATGCCCATCCATAAAAAGGGCTGGAAGGAGGAGCCAGGAAATTACAGCCTGCCCTTGGTGCCCGGCAAGGTTATGGAACAGATCTTCTTGAGTTGACAAGGTGGTGTAAGGTCATAGGTTGGATTTGATGATCTCAAAGGTCTTTTCCAACTTCGCTGATTCTATGATTCTATGATAAACCAATTTAATATCTGTGTTTACGTCATGTCCCTCCAGTCCTGATTAGATCTGTGTCTGGCTGATCAGTCCACCATATTTTATGGAAGGCCTGTGTAATTTAAAGGAAAATACAGATTTGACAGCATGTTCTAATTTCCTCCTTCTCCAATTTTTCTTTTTCAATATCCATTATATTTTTTCCTTTTGATTCCTTGAGTCCCATAAAAGAGAGGACACAGGCTTGTGCTATGTTATCAATTAGGTTATTGGTTGGCCATTTTTGTTTTGGTTTGGGGTTTTTCAGTTGGTTTATTCTTATTTCTTCTCAGATTTTAAAAGCCTTTATGACCTGTAGTCCACACATTGGTTACTAGTCCATCCTAAAGTGATTCTACGATGGAGCTTTCTTAAGTTGCACTCAGTGAGTTGAAACAATAACTTTAAAGTATCAATGGGGGAAAAAAATGTATAATTTCTTTCAATGTGGGTTTCCCTCAGTAAATAATGATGGTTAGAATTGCTTTAAAGTACAAATATAAAACTCAGCCATGTATCAACCACTTCCATAGGTGTTACTGCAGAAGCAAAATAAGTTCAACAGACAGGAAGGAATTATCTCAGAGGGATTTTACAGGCCACCAAAAAGGACTTGTATGCCCACATTTTTACATTTTGCCAGGTGCAGAACAGATTATATTGAATTATGTACCCATATACCTGTTTATTTGGTTTTTTTTTGTAAATCCAGTAATGCTAATTGTTCTAGTGCACATCACTGTTTTCTTTGTGAAGCTCTTCACAGCAGCTTTTAACTCCCAGCTCTGTGCTTTAATAACAATACCATCTGGCTGAGTTTTTCAGATTTGCCTCTAGGGGTTGAAAGACCATTTTTTCCATTATAATTAATGAGATTTGGGTGTCCAAAACCCCCGGGCAGTTTTGAATACATAATCTGCATCTTTTGGGGTTCAGAAGTGCTTTGAAGCTTTCAGAAAGAAAAGCCATTAAGCTGACCTGAGATGATATGGTCCTGTCCAGTATTAATGCACAATACTACTTTCCGTGTAAAGTGGCCAAAGCTTGCTCTGTTGTACCTGAGAGGCAATGCTGTTGGCTTGGTTAAGAATGAACAAACCTCTTGAGGACCTTATCAAGCACATTCAAGTTTTATCCCAGAAATATTGACCTGAAGCCCAGAAAGGTTTTTTTGTTGCTGTTGTCCATACAAAAGCAACATTTTTAATGTCTTACTTTAGAGCAAAATCAGGTACTTAAAAAATACATAAAATTCTGGCAAGCCTCAGTAGCAGCCGCTGTCTTTGGTATCATAAATGTGCAAAAATTTGCTTCAAAATGCTATGCACATAGGGTGGCCAGCCTTAATGTCAGGTTCCAAAACCTTCATGTGATCCCGGTCAACAAAACCCCTTCCGTATTTACAGAAAAGATGAGAAAAGAGGGCAGGCAGTTGCTCCTAGTCATCTTACAGAGTGGATTTCAGCTGTGAAGGCAGACCTTAACTGTCCCTTCTTCATAACTTCTGGCAGCTGAGGGCTTGGAGGCTCCCACAGCTGGAACATCTGGACCCAGTTGTGCTGGGGAGTCACATTTGAATTTAATATCACTCTGGTCACATCATTCTTAAGCAAACTGCTAAATAGATTGACAGCATAAATGCTACACCAAATTATTTCTATCCTGTGAGTAAGTAAAGCCTGTCTGATGGCAGATGTATTTCATAAACATAAGCGGGACTTAGGCATTTATTATGAAACATTTCTCAATGAAAATTATGTAAAAATAAAGGTTTCTAAGACAGAATTAAAAATGTTTTCTGTCTACTGCAGGAGAATCCTTTAAGCAGAGGTAAGATAGATGAGCTCACTAAAATAGCAAATGATATAAAAAGAAAGTGGCTTCAAGCAGAGGGCAGTTATTTGCTGTTAAATGGCAAATAAAAAGTAGCAAGTCAGTTCAAATAATATTGTTTGGGGCAATCTATTTGGGTGTGCTTATATAATCTATTTATAAGATTAGAATCTACATAAAAATCTCTCTACTCGACCTTAAGAGTCTTGTTCTGTTTTATGTTGTTTTGGGCTTATAACAAAGGCTCCTTCTCTATGTTTTACAGCAAAAAATGGATTTTTGAGAAAACTCTTGAACTGTCAGAATTTTCATGCAATAGTTTTCTGGACTTAAACATGGTACCCCAGATATGACTCAGTTATTAGATTTGTAAACTGCATGTGGGAGGATATGGTTCTACGCTCAGTGTAAGCAGATACATATCTTGTACCACCTCTCAAAACAGCAATTTTAACTGCAGGATCTCAGTTTTCTCTTGTGCCAGTGTTTGCAGGGATCAGATCCGGCTGAAGATTAACTTTCATCACAGAAAATTAAAAATAGAGAACAAGCACAAATTTTTCAGCAAGGTCCATTTGCTTGGCTGAGCCAACTCAATGAAAGGATGGAAGCACAAGGTTAAGGGCAGAGAGGGAACAGGAATCACCCTTCTGACCCCTGTGTGGTCTCAGTTCAGCTGATGCTTCTAATGTCATCACACTCAATATGAGCACACATATACAGAAAACACACAGGCAACACAAGATACCAGAAGCAGCTGGCTACGTGCCAGCACATAACAGTTCTTGAAAAATCACGTTGCTGACTGTTGGATCTGGAGGGGGTTGTGTGTTTTTGAGGTTGTGGGTTTTCTTTAAGGCTGCCTGATCTATATTCTACATGGATTTTAGGCAAGATCAGAGAAATAATTAGCTATGTAAGTATGTGCAGAAATTTCTCTCTTAGTGAAACAGAAAGAAATCCTGACAGACCTAGATGAGACGGAAGAAAGGACAGCAATTTTCCCAGGAATAAGACACGTGTTTCAGAATAAATGCTGTGTGTAAAGAAAATGACAGTAGACTCAGTAGGATGTCAAAAGATACGGGTACTGTAATGTCTGCATTATTATTTGTTGTGAATTTCAAAGACTGCAGACTGACCTCCAGAACAGTTTATTAGAGGGGCTCAGCAAATCACTTCTTCCCTTGTTTACTGGTATAAGTGAGCAAAAAGGGAATAATACTGTAATTCAAGGAATTACAGGGAATTCATTGCAGAGCATTTGCACCATGTAGCCAGTTGTTAAATGATACAAACATTAAAAAGGCAGGACCCCACTTATGCTTGTGGAAGGGTAGAACCTTTGTATTAAAGGGAAAAATAATGTAAACCAATTTGAGAGCAATAATCCAAGAGGGGATTGTTGATTCATGTATACTGTAAGAAAATAATCGTGAGCTACTGCAAGCTTCTCTTTTATTTTTCCATGTTTCCACCACCACCCCCCTCCTGAGACAGGAACAGTGACTGAAATATTGTTTTTCCATCCCCAGATGGCAGTGCTGCCTTCCAAGATAATAACAGTCGGTAGCTCTGGGAGAGAAATGCTGCAGGTCTCGGGCTACTTACGTGCCATGTTTCTTTGTTTCAAGGGAAATATGCTACAAATTCTCACGTAACAAGACTGGGGTAATCAGGGTGGGCTTTCTCCTCCAAGTCTGACATAGCAGCCATCTTCTGTTAGAGGCACCCACCAGATCGCAGCCTATTCATGAGAAATGATGTCTGTGATTGCCAGTCAGAAATTCTGCTGAACTTTAACTGTGCAGTTTTGAATATCTTCTAGGTGGACTAGTGAAGAAATAAGCATGATGGTTGTTTTGGCTCTTAAAGGTGCTGTAGGAGAAGACTGCATAAACTAATCCTGGTTCACAAACTTTTGGCATCTGGCCTAATGCTGCTTCCACTTTCCTCACCAGCACAATCCTCAACAGGGCAGGTAGGCACTGAACAGCATTGTAGGTACTACATTAGGCTGTTAAATCTCACACTGGCTTGCCGGCTGAGATACTGGCTTGGTCCCACAGTGCCTTTCTCAGCATAATTGCATGGTCCCTTCAGTTACCTGGAGCAAGAACAGAGCTGTTATTCCAGCCTGGGCTACCCTCACTGAGGTGTAACAACACACCTTTGCTGGGCATCTGTGATGTTCGTTACTTCATCCTAAACATAAAATAAATGTGTATCAGAATAAAAGAAACCTGGTGCATAGGGAAAGCTGCCAGCTCCAGCGGTGTATTGAAAAGATGATAAGGAGCTCTTAGACCCTCTAGAGAACCCAGGAGAGCCAGACCTGATCTCTTGGAAAGCAAAGCTTTTCAGCAATTGAAAATCCAACTGAATGCTCTAGCATGTTGTTCTCTTCTATTTTGAAATGATGAGCAAGGTCCTTCCAGGTTGTGAGGGTATGATCTTTTTCAAAGGTCTTCACTTCCCCTGCAGCTATTTTGTGGGTAGCAGGCAGGAAGCTGAAAAAGTACTTGTTCTTTTCCTTCACTGGAGATATTTGTGTGTGTCAAACCCTCTCTAAATATTTCTGCTACTTCTTGAATATCCTAAATCCCAGGTGGCACTAAAATACACTTCAAGGTAATTTTCTGACCCCCTCCCCCGGCCACCCTGTTTGCAGTTTACAATTCAACAAGCAGAGGTTTTTTTCCACCTTTCCTGACATGCTCACAGAGCCAGTAAGGAAAGATTAAATGCAATCAGAGCTGGGATGTGCACTGCCCTTCCCCTGACAAGCCCAGGGCAGAGGAGGACAACGGGCCTCCCTGGGTCATAGCTGAGCAGGGAGGAAGAAGGGGAGGGGAGCAGTACCCGCACGAAGAATCTGCCACAGAGGCTTCGTCTGGAGGTGGTGCTGCTCCGTGCTGCTCTTTAATTGGAGCAAGCAGTAAATACAACCTGGCCTTCCCAGTTAATAGGATAAGAGAAATGCAGATTTAGCTCAGAGCAGCTACTGTGTTGTTAATGGTGCTTGGGTCACAGCTTCCATCCTCAAGCCCGCCTTTATCCTCTTTTATTCCCTTTGATTTTCTACATAGGAAAAAAAAATGCTTTATTTTTTCAGGAAGGAAATATTTACTGTCCTTTTCCAGGTTTCTCTAATTCATTCCCTCTCTCCTCAAATTCCTGTTATGTCGAGAGCCATGTTTTCCAACCCATCACCTCCATGCCCATACCTCTTTCGCAGACCACAGGAATTAATAACCCACCCTACCTAAAACGAAGAGATATCAAACATAGATTGCTCATTCTCAGCTCTACCCCAGCCAGAATGTCTCTATTCTTCTCTGCTAGCTGTAGGGAGATTAGAGAAAAATTTTAAAAGCTAAAATTAAAAAAAAACAAACCTTAAAATCAAACCCATAAGCAAGTTGGTTTTTTTTCTAGTGGAAGCACTCAGCCTCCTAGCCTATTGAGAAGACCACGACCTCCTTATCACTACGCCACACACACAGGCCAACAAATAAACATATCTGTAAATAAAATGCGATAGACATAGCATTTGAAACAGAGGGGAAGAAGCTATCTTTCAAAATGGAGCCTGGATTTTGTACTATTTTCTCAATCAAAAGCACTCTCCTTCTCAAAACATGAGCAAAAATGAAAAAGAGTTTGTTTTAAAAGCCTTGTTATAAAACCCCTAAAATATATATATTTTTTCCTCCTTAGGTCTTCATACACATAAAAGAGGGAAAGGAACTTGGTCATCTCAGCCATTTAAAGACACATCTGCTCATCCCCAGAATTTGATTTCAGCTGTCACCAATTCACCTGAAATGATTATATGGGAAGCCAAGCTTATCAACTCCAGTTTCTATTTCCAGTGATTACAGCACTTTGCAAGTCTGATGTTTTTTGCCTGCAGAATATGGCAGACTGAAATATAATATTGGTTTATTTTTTAAATAACCAGATTTCTCAGTTCAAAGGAAAACCAACACAACATATAAACAGTATTATTCTGCTGCTTCAGAATAAAGATACTTCCATTTTCTAGAATAAGTATGCTGCCAAATCAATGATTTTTCCATGGCTAGAACATATTTTTCATTTAAATGTTAAATATGTAAAGTTTACTGAAAACAGAGATATTTTATCTGAAATTAAAAAAACCCAGAAGAGTCTTCTTCCCTCTGAACAGAAGAGAAAATTTGTAACTGCTTTTTATAATTTCCTTTATATATGTACTGAAAAATTATGTTTGACACATCTTGGAAATAGAATCTGCCTTTTTTTCTCCCAATGTATTAAATTGGAAGACAGTAGCAAATTTTGTTGCTATGGCTGGATTAAATCACTCTGACATTAATATTACATCTCTTTCACTATTAAGAAACAATGTAAAAAAAGTAAGAGTACTTGGTATCTTCTCCTTAAGACCAAGATGGTACAACACTTTCTGGGATACAGCCAGCACTGCCATACCTGCAGGACACATGTGGACAGAGGGATATGGTTAAGGGTTTCTCCTTTTACAGGGAAATATGTGTGAAAAAAAAGGCATTGAAGAGTCTATGAAAAAATGTAGTTAGAAGAAAGCTAAACATTATGGGGTTTAGGAGAAAGGGCTAAATAAAAAGAGGTTGTGAATTTGCTTATACACAAATTGTTTTCTTATTTTGCCTATGGAACCCTGGTTAGAAATACACAGGTTGCATAGGAGAGTTGTCAGTCTAATCTTAGATTTTCCTTTGAACCAAAATCCTCTGTCTAACTGCACAGGTCAAAAAGGGCAGCTGTGTTATAGAGCTTAGCTGGCAGAACTTGGTTACATGTCTGTCTTCTGACAAATCAGTGTTTTTAAAAACAGAAGTGACTCAGAGACATGTGGGACAGGAAGGCTGTGCGGCTCAACTGGCAGCAGCTTAGCTGTCCAAATCCTCCCAGGGAAGGAAAACTTATAAGGAACATTCATTTTGATTCTGTGACATGTCTTGTAAATAGGTATACTTTTAGGACAAAGGTCAATAGAAGATGCCCCTTGCCCAATTTTCCTGGTTTGAGTAGGAAGGAACTTGTTGCAGGTCCTCTTTCATAACTTGGCGTAACTGGGAATCCTCTTGCTCCTGTTTTTGTCTTTCTGCCATCACCTAGTATGCAGCTGGAGCACAAGTTTATTCCAGACATTTCAACTGCATTATTTGTTAAGACTACTAATAAATATGACCCACTGCAGTGGCACTTGGTGTTTCAAAGAGATCTTTCTCTGTCTTGCAAACTGACAGATTTTGTTTTCTTTACTCATGTGAAAGTACCCAACTCAGCTGGTGAGCAATCACACTGATTTGGCTGAGTAAGCCAGAGGGGGCCATCCACCAGAATTCCCAAGCTGAGCCAGCATGTCCCCCCATACCAGGGAGCAGGATCACACTGCGATCCAGATTGCTTTTCAGCCAGATATTGTCAATTTCTATTTACTTTTATATTTTTATTTATTTATTCACAATCACTATCCAGGATATTCAACCTGGACTAGATTCTGACATTTTGAAGGCCTAATTACCAGCCTAACAGGGAAGCCTATGTTAATTGTCAGTAAGACAGCGAGACTATTATTGAAGTAACTGTTGGCAACAAACCTAAATGCCTGTTATCAGCAAGGGAGAAAGCCTGCCAACTTCATGCTAAAGAGAGTTTTTATGCAGAGTGGGTTTTTGATTTGGGAAATTAAATCAAAATGCAGACAGTATTTCCAAAAAGAATTATTATGAAGGGATACCAAAAAAGAAGATGAAGGCAGGAGAATGAGAAAGAAAAAGATGCTTGGGAAATTTTTCTCTGGATGCATAATTTGGTTTGAGGGAAACAGAAGATGGGGAAATGAAAAGATGAGAAGTTTTCTTTTTATGCACTAGGAGGTGGAGACAGGTTGCTGGGAGTAGCACAGGAGAACTCCTACTGCTTCTAAAATTTCTCAGGGGCTTGATTATCCTGGCTTGCTCAGGTTTACAGAGACTGACCCCTTTGTGGGAATGAAGGAATGTTTCCATGGGGTGGACATTCAAAGCTTGTTTTATTTCTATTTTTTTTTTTTTGCCTAATTTCATCGGGCACTGCCACAGATGGTCCAGGAATTTAACTGCACAAATTTCTTCCTGTCACAGAGACCCTTGATCTCTTTTGCTGTGCACTTGTGACACATGTTAATAATGTGCTTTTACTGTTTCACCGTACACTTAGGGTATTCAAGGTTTATGTAGTCCCACAGACCTTTCTGAAATAATTTTTATTGGTTTTGTCTATGTCATTGAGGGAGATAAACCTGTTGGATGAACGAACCACCTAATGGCACCTGATACCATCACACAGAGAAAAATTTGCCATGAAATCATATACCAGCTTGTAGCCTGCTCCCTGTGAAGCACTGGACATGCCTTAGGGCAAAACTCCAACCCCCAGGTTTTTGTTACGTGCAATCTTGTCAGGTATTTGTATCCACTCCTAAGTTTTATGAAAGTAAATAGGGTAAATCAGCTGTCATCCAGTACACTTCATTATGAGTTAATGTTCAATCATAATTTCTCTGAGTTCCCAGGGAAAAAGATCCAGGATAACTTGAAAGATAATTCAAATTTGATATTGGCTACCAAATATTGTGGTGAGCTATGACCTACATGACAGGCATTTCTCAGAAATTATCAAATAAATCACCACTAAACAACATGGAAATGTAAAATACATAGATTGCTGTGGGAAGCACTCAGGTCATTTCTGTTAGCTTTGCAATGCTTCTCTCTGGAGTAGATATCAGAGAGATCTCTTGGTGGCAATGGATATTTCCACTTGCAAAGGCCAGCTCAGTTGTTTGAAGATGCCTATTCTACTGGGAAATTTATGTTGATGTACACTTTGTGATGCTTTAGCCCATTCTGGTAAGAAGATAGAGTTGATGGGAGATAATAAAAATACTTCCCAGAGAAAGTGGTGAAACTTCTTTTTAGAAACTCATGAGTTTTGTCCCCCTTACAGAAGTTTTAAAAATATAGACTTTCTTTAGAAAATTCAATTGAAAAATAATATTTCTCCATCAGATTAATGGAAGCAGCTGCAGTGGGATGTAAGTGCTGAGTTTGGTGTACAGGTATTGACGATGCAAGATGACAATATTGATGTTGAACTGCAGTGCTTTTCCTTGGAATATTCTATGTGAGAATCTATATGAGCTTTGAAGTTCTAGTCATGCCATCAAGAATTCTTCAGTAAACCACCCCTTTTTCTCACAGAAACAAGATCATCTGATCCTCTTAGTATTTTTCCGTAATGAAGGATCTAATTTTCTCTTTCCTGATTATTCAGGGTCTTGCCTGATACAAACTCAAAAGCTAGTACAACTCTGTTCTTTTCCTTGTTACTGCTTGAGTTTTCTAAAGGTAGCTTTAACTTTCTTGATTGCCTTCCCTGCTGTACAATCTAACACTTAAGTATGATAGCGACTATCACTTGATCTATTTCTGTGCTCCTAATCTGAAAAATAATACTAATTTAATTTATGAAAGAATATTTACTAATTTTTCTTGGTTTGCATGATTTGGATTGTGACATTGGGTTTTTCTGGTATTGAAATCCACAGTAAGTTTTTCAGCCACGCTTTGTAATACATTTCTTCCTTTTCCATAATGACTCAGTTAAATACTGTTTATTATGGCAAAGTTTGTAGAGTATTTTCACTTTCTGTGTCTGCTGGGACATCTTTATTAATGCTCATTATGGGCCTGTACCAAACCCTCACAAAGTAAAAGGAAACATTCCCCTTGGAGGAATTTGACTTTGGATCAAGCTCTCAAACTCCATTTTGGTTTTAAATGGCTTCTCCTTTCCCAACCCTCCCACATCTTTGCAATGCATTGAGGGAAGGAAAAAAGCTAACACTATTGCGATATCCTTTGCTCATTTAAAAGCAATGCTTTTAGAAGGAAATAAACGTGATATTGTGTACTCACTTTAATAGCCATGGGTAAAATTATGCTGCATTGGTTATTGTTCTTTACATATATTACCAGTTGAAAAGGAAATGAAGTTAGAATTAATGGACCCATTTGT
This sequence comes from Nicator chloris, assembly GCA_013400495.1. NCBI lineage: Eukaryota > Metazoa > Chordata > Aves > Passeriformes > Pycnonotidae > Nicator > Nicator chloris. Next base: position 11,461 of record WAAE01010046.1, on the reverse strand, counting down.
ATAAACATGATTGTTAATATTAATATGCAGGGTAAATCAGTTGGCAAGAGCAGAAATAAATTAGTGAGTGTCTCGAACACAGCATTTCACTGGAGACTTACTGCACAGATGCTGGAAGTACAATCCTGTAGTTAAACCAGTGTGTGGGGAGGCTTCCCTTAGAGTTCAGGAGAAATATCCAAGTGCAGATTCCCCATAGTACACTCCTATTTTCCAAAAGTCTACAGGTCTACTTCCTCATGCCTCCACTGTAAAAGCAGACAACACAAGCAAGAAGACTGCAAATGCAGTTACTGTCCTCAGACGTGCAATCACTTAGGACAAAACCCTGTCCCTAGTTAAGAGGTAAATCTTTGGAGAGCTCAGTAGGAATCTTAGTAGTAGAACAGAAGTTTTGGTAGTCAGTTAACTTTATTTATAAATGATACCTCTAAGAACATTTCATTCTTGATCTTTCCTTATGATGTTGAAAGTAGTATTTTTGTGCATCAAGCTCAAATTTCTTTTAATTATTAATTACCTTCCAGGCAAAGAGTTTTTTGGGAAAAGGAAAGACACCCATCACAACCACACATCCTTCTTTTGTAATCTCCTTCATTACATCTGATTCTTTAAAAAAAAAAAGGTGTGATAATTTTGCTGACCTATTTCAGAGCCTATTTTAAATTACCTTACTGAGACAAAGCAGGCAATCTCTTAATCTGAAGGAACTGCTGATCAATCCAAAGCTTTCTTGTTTTATATAACAAGAAAGGGCAATTTTCCTAAAATCAAGGAATCCTCTTGGACATGGTCTTTCTTTGTTTATGTGAAACACTTTAATACTTTTTCCCTTTTATCCATTCATCAAGCTCTTCAAATGTAACAGTGAAATAACATTAGAAAAAAAAATTGACAATCCCTAAAATGTTATATTCTGCATCTGAACGAAAAGAATCCCATTAAAACTCAACAATAAAGTGTTGTTTGCCGGAAGAAAAATTGTCATGGCTTTGACAAAGAAAAACAAAAACAACCTCAGCTTTTCCAGCTTTAATCAAGTAATTTGTGACCCAGTAAGAGCTCTGTACTGCTGAGTTATTTTCGGAGCGTTTATCGCAGGTGTTTCACTTGTGTTCAGCACATCCTGATTCTAATCTTAATACTCTTAACAACAGTAGGGCAGCTTTTGAGAACAAGCAGACTGGCTGTCCAGGTTATCTTATACTGCATTCATACACAAACATTATTTATTTGGGATTTTAATACCTTTTCCAACATTCATTTCACCTAAAAACTACCTCCATCCGCATAGGGGGTGTCTTCTTTCATCACTAAGTTGTACAAAGAGAGACATTCATGGAGAAATCTACAATTTGGGCCGGTTCCTTCAAATTTGATCAATGATCAGTTTGTTGGACAGCAACCACTTGAAGGAACATTCCTCTTCTGGGTGCTCACCACTTGGGGTCTTCTCATCCAGTTTACTGGCATCTGGGCTGTATTGTGGGCTTAAATCATGATGCCATATATAACAGAACCAGAAATAACCCACAGTTCTCTAATTAGACTAATTAATTCATGACTTGTGAGAGTTCCTGGCTGCACTGGTCCTATGATGGATTGCGGCAAATGCAGTGCGCATCCCAAGCCAAAGGCGAGGGCATGTAAGAGCAATGTCCATGAGATGATCTTCAGATTCAGCAGTGAATATTTCTGCTTAAGTACATAATATTTTTTTAAGTACTCCAGATCATTTTTCTTCGAGTGATTATGCTTTTACTCTGTGATAAATAAGACTCTGCCTGAGGATACCAGAGGGCATGCAGCATCAGAATAATATCTTTGCAACATATTTTGAGTGGTGATCACACCATTTCTAGCTCACCATATGGCTTAGTGCAGCTGTCCTAGCATTAAAATGACCTTCTTCATTACATAAAGGTCACAGATGCAGAATTCAACATTTTGTAACCCTTGGCAGGGGTACAGGCTACCCAGGGAGTACACCTGTTGTCCTGCCTGCAGTTCAGAACACTGTCACCCATTAATTGATTGAAATACAGGGCTTGAAATTTAGCTTGCATTGCTGCAGATACCACCCGTTAATAAACTTAGATGTTATTAAACAGTTTAATGTGCTGAGTTTAATAAATACGAATGCTAACATACTAGCATCAACTTCTTCATAGGTTTTTCTTTGTTAACCCTAGTAAGCAGAACCGCTACATACTTCCTTACTCAACCTGGTAATATTCTCATCTTCAAGAAAAGAGAAAATAGAAGGAAGTTAAGGCAATGACCAGGTGTTTCTGTACATAAAACAGTTAAATTTTTCTTCACTCTGAAGTGTTTTGCATATTAATTGTGGAGTGGAGAGAATGCCCAGTTTTAAGCATTTCCCCTTGCCTTGTCCTGCAGAAGCTGCTCTGCTTATGAAGAGCTGAACTGGATTTCCCTACAGTTTTCTCCAAACTAGCAGAAAAACCTTGGGGCATTCCTCAGTGTGTTTTTCCTGCTGCTTCACACTGCTTCAGTCAGGCAGCATTTTGAACAAGATGAACTACTCGGCCTCTTGACTTAATCCGGATTGTGAAGGTCAATAAAGGGCATGGATAACCACTAAAACGCACTTCTCCCATAGGAGTGTTCAACAACATTGCCTTTTGATGGCTATCCCTAGGAAAAAAAAAAGCTGCACCTCTGAAGAACTGCTAGATAGAATGTTTTAAACAGCATATTCTAAGAAATCGAATTGAATCGAATTGAATCAAAGAGAACTACTGCTTCAGCTGGAAGGGACCTGCGACTAGCCCAGCTGCCTGACCACCTCGGGCTTACCAAACAAAGCATTGTTTTAAGGACATTGTCCAAATGCCTCCTAAATATTGATAGGTTTGGTGCATCAACCACCTCTTTAGGAAGCCTGTTTCAGTGTGTGACTATCCTTTCAGTAAAGAAATGTATCCTAATTTGGGCTTGATATTATTCTCTGCAGCTGCCTATCCGAAAGTACTTTGAGGCAGCCACTGCAAATTCAGTACTCCTTTTGGAGGCATTTTATCAGTGCAATGCTAATATATTTAGGAATATCTCAATATCACTTTCCCTCAGCCAGTCTCAGAGAAGCATATCACTCATATTATTTCTGCCTGCTCTGTGTGTCTTCCTTAGCAATGAGATTTCATAAAAGCTACTGATTTAGTTTGTTTAGGATATAACCAAAACATGCTCCCTGACTATTTAGCTGAACTTGGAATGCCTAATATGGGAGCATTTCATTCCAAAGGGACTCCAATCATAGACCTCGGATGTGACATTTTTTCCAATAATTAATAAAAAATCCTAAGGCATTTGAAAAATTGACACAAATAACACCCCAAACCAAACAAACACCCTAAGACTGTGTTTTATTCCCACAGGTAATGGACAAAAAGAAGTGAAAAGGCACTGAAGGTGAAGTGCATGATGCTCAGGGAGATTGGCACAGCATTATGAAGCATCTAATTTCAACTACCAAAGGGGTTCATATTGATTTTTTTTTTTCATTCTCTGTGTGTTCTTTTATAGAGACTTCAAATAGAGTCTCCATTTTACTCTTATGAAAACCACGTTTCTTGGAGGGCAATGTGGGGGAGGGAAAATAATAGCTCTGCTTGAAAAATAGCAGCCTACTTAGCACTTACCAGAGGATTAGACACCCTAATGTTCTGAGAAGCGGCTTTTCTGTTATGTAGAGGGAAGATGGATGCCTTGGGAGTATTTAGAAATTATTTAAATCCATGCAGGTTGCTGAGTCTTTTCTCATTTATGCATTGTGAGAAACAGATCCAGATTCTAGCCATTGCTTTTGGAGCTATAAAATTTAAATTAAGGGCAAAGAACACGGAGCAATTCAGAAATATCTCTATTTGTAGGTCATAATTGAAGTTATTGAAAAGGCTGTTACACAGAAAATATTCTCTCTTCAGGGCTGCCCCGGCAGCTAGAATCTGACTCCTTGATGTTCAGACAGGGAATATGGATGGAAAACTCCAGTCATGATCCAGGTGTGAATGACTGAAAGATCAACTCTTCATTCAGTCACTTATTTCTGACAGTTCAGAAAATTCTAGATCCTTTCAGGATCAAAGGAAGTTATATTTGCAGCACCAATACCTGATTTTATTCCTTTTCTTAGAAAAGTTGTTATTCTTAAGCAAAAGATGCAAAAGTTCTAAGAGGCACATAACACTTATTAACACATAAATTTTACTTCAGCATGAGGAAGGGAAAGAACTCACCTTTCCTCACCTTTCTCTGGCTGGCTTTTGGAGAGGCTTTACCCAGAGTCCCTTCAAACTTTTGTGTCCACCATGCCTGCCTAACACCGGGAGAAGTGTCACACTGTGCAGTCACACACTTGTTTACAGTTGTTCCCTGCAGTCTGGTTCAGAGATTTAAAATGGCCAGAGATCCCAGCAGACTTATCGCTTGCACTGGATCCCTGACAAATTACTGTTCTATTGCTTTTTAGGAAAATGTTAAAAAGCCCCTGAATTGTATTGGAATTTCAACAGAGGAAAAGAAAAATGCTGTAAAAATTACTGTTGCTGCTTCTCAGTGTTTGGCACTGTAACAGACCAAAATATGAGCCATCCAAATGACAGTTTTAGAGAACGGGGAGGGAAGGAAGGACAGCAAAAAAATCCTCATGGCTCAAACAACTTTCCTTTCCTCCTCCCACATTATCTGACAGAATTAATAATCCAGCGGGAAATTAAACTTATACACCTGACAAAGAACTGCCTAGATGTGATGTGTGATTATAGATGACTCATTCCCGTTCAGGAACACTGGTCTCTTTTAAAGATTCTAGAAAGCTCTGTTTTCTTTATTTATTTTTTCCCCGCAAGATATTTTACATCTTCATTTTCTAAATATGACCTATAGATAGTATTTATTTCATACAAAATAGGAAGCACAACAAGCTTCTTTTAATTCTGTTTTCTAGATAAGTCAAATTATTATGAATTTATATGTCAGATCTTTAAATTAAAATATTTTAATAATCTGTTTTCCAAGCCTGTGGAAATAATTGCTTCCTAGCTGCCCGTGAACTATATTTTTAAACATGTGTAGACACATGTTTAAAACAAGCTGGACACTACTGAAAAAAAAGAAATCAATGTAATGATAATATTGCAAGCAACAAATTAATATTTAACCCTTACACAGCAGCTCTTGCATAAAAATCTGCAGTGCCTTCACAATGACTGAAATGATTATTTTTCATAACACCCCTAAGATGCAGAGAACAGCTGCACAATGAGTTCTCAGTTAAGGATTGAATCACCAGAGGTGATTACCTTCGGTGCAGAGAACCACCACTACTTAAAGTCTTCATCAATAATAAACAGTTCAAGCAGCAACTTGGTTTCTATCTGTGAAACCATCAAGGGATTTGAGTTTTCAGCATGTTGTTCCTGAGCTGGAATTTATCCAAGATATCCAGGTTAAGAGGCAAACCGTGACTTTCAGAAAAATTACTGTGAGTGTTACCTGATCAAAAGGAGGGCAAATCCCAACAGTGGGCCCCATCAAAGGATTAGACCTGCAACATCAGGGTACTCTTTAATAAACCCCTATCAGAGTATTGACTCAGTACAGACTTAAAAGGAAGACTGCAGTCTAGTGAATCACCAGCACTGTTTAGTGCAGACTGAGTGTAATGTCACTTCACTTGAAGGATTTGACATGATGAGAACACAGAATGGTGAGATGTACAGCCTACAACCGCCAAGGACTTGTGCTTTCAGGAAACACATTTAAAATATTGTACTAAATTTACAAGGACTATATTCAACTCACTGCTATACTGGGTAATTATTACCATGGTAAGTGGTGCACCTATAAGACTAAGAAGACCCTGCACACATTACTGTGACATCCGCTTATTAAATGCCTATAGCATTAAACAACTTGAATGGTTAAAAATAGGGTTTTTTTCTTCTCAGGTGCATAACTTACTAGTTTTTGAAAGTTTAAGGTGTTTCCAGGATTGATATTACTAACAAAAGAGTATCTGTTCCACATTAAAAGGTAAGGTGTTTGATAAACACTCTGTTGTATCCTGTTCTCTATTTGTTATTGATTTCTCACTTCTAATAATAATCAGTCTATATTTTATTCTTTTTAGTATCTTTTTCCTCCAGTAGAGCCTTTACTACACATATGAACTTGTGCTGCCGAGAGCTGTTTAAATCTCCTGTGGGTGCTCCCAGCACCACCTGGTTGTCTGATGAGGGTTTCCAGGTCCCAGGTCCTGACAAGGCTCAGAGGTGATGCTCGGGTGTCCCTGAGCTCGGGAGCCCCCTGTACAGCTGGATCTAACACTCACTCCAGGATTATCTCAGTCACTGCTGCTGCCACCTCATGGACCACTGTTTTGAAAGATAGAGTATCTTGCTATTTTTCTAAAAATCAATTACAGAGAGCCCAAACTACACGTTTATGTTACTGTAAGTAGTAATTTATAAATCTGATAGCAAAATTCCGACATGTTCCACCAAATGGCCTGGACTTGACAGCCTGTCTCCTTGTCCAAGGAACCACTTTCATCTGCTGGCCCATCTAAGTTTTGCTAGAAAACAGCTTCTTTGGGAAGAGGTGGGACCAAAACACAGACAAGTGAGGAACTGGAGATAGGAGATATACAGAAGAGAAGAGAGAGTGAGAGAGAACAATAGTGAGAGCTAGAACTGCGAACAGTTAATTGGAAACAGAAAATCTATAAGGGAAAGAAAACAAGAGAGTTTAGAGTTACTTTGAAAAGGAGGGATTAAAGAACGAAAAATAAACCAGCCTGTGTTCAGCGGCAATAAAGAACGGGGAGCATCTTAGGCATGATGACAGAGGTAGGCAATGGAGAGAAAGGGTGGAAAGAAGTAGGCAAGATTGAGGAACTAGAGAGATGAACATTAGTATAACAAAACTTCCTGAAATGGCAGCTTGTCTTGGGTTGCAATATGTAACCAAAAAGTGTGTATTCTATTCCCATCTGGTGAAACCGATTGCAGAGATGTTTTTCTTGATCTCTTGTATAACCCATTCCTCATAACTCCAGGGGGGAGGAGGTGCCTTCTGTTAATGGGCCAGCTGTTAAAACCAGGTGGAGCTATGATTCCTTATCTTTTCCACCACCCATCCTCCCTCTAGGCAGATATCCTCTGTTTATGGTTCACTAAGGTTCACCACATGACTGATNCTGACCAAACAGGGTGTCAGGTCGTATTCTGACTCTGTCAGTGTTTCTAGGAATATTTTGTTCGTTTGTTTGCTTGTTTTTTTTCTTGTACTACTACATTTGTATTTTGTAATATTCCTAGTAAAGAACTGTTATTCCTATCCCAATATTTTTGCCTGAAAGTCCCCTTAATTGCAAAATTATAATAATTTGGAGGGAGGAGGGTTACATTCTTCACTCCAAGGGAAGCTCCAGCTTTCCCTGGGAGAAACCTGTCTTTCCAAACCAAGACACAGCTCTTGATACAGCTCAGTAGAAATTCATCCTCTAGATTTTAAGGGTTTTTTTCTCCCCCTCAAACTTGCATGTGTAAGGCTTTGCTCAAAGCTTGGTCAAACAGTTAAGATATGAACTCGCATTCTAGGAAATTACAGAACCAACAGTGTTTCTGTTAGATTTTATATGGTTTGGACTTTTTTTTTTCCTATGTTGCAATGAATGGCTTATATTAAATCTGGGCAGTTGTGTAATGGGAGAGAAGTAAATCTATATCTATTAAAAAGAAAGGCAGAAGCTGCAATAGAAATATCAAGGGAGGGGGAGGTCAGTTGGAATGGGTGCAAGATTTTGGAGCCTTTTCTGAACTAAATTATTGCTCACAATTGAGCTGGCATATGAAATGCTTCAAGTTTTGATAGAAAGCAAAGTGTAATCTTCTTGTTTTTACAGATAAAAAAGAGCTCTGAAAACAAATTCTGTGGGTATGGAATACGACTGTTGTTGTTGACAACTGGGACATTGTGGACGCCATATGGTGGGAGCAGAAGCATACACACCATATGAAGTTTTGGCACACTGGGAACAACTTCCAGGGGAAAAATGATGTTGCTTTCCAGTGACCCCTTACTGAACGGCTACAGGCCACTTCCCAGACTCCTCATACCAGTGGTGGACCTGACACTGCTGCAGGAAAACTGCAAACCCCTGGCATGCACTGTTTAGAAGCTGCTGAAGTGGGATCCTTGGTTTATTTCTTTGGCCAAATAAAAGGCATAAACCAGTCTGCTTTGCTAAAGCCCTTCTTAAATTTGCAGTAGCTTTGCTTGTAGACAGCTGAGGGGATTTACAGATCTGTACAAAAAACAGTACCTGGCAGCAAATTCTTCCCTTTTGTATCATCACCATTACTGGGATACCTTTCAGCATCCTTAGGGAGAACATGTCTTTCCAGTCCTTCACTTGCTCAGCTCAGCCCTCTGATGTGGTTGGTGATTCGTCTCTTTTTGTTCTTCTTGAAGAGCCTGTCTCTTTGATGACAGTCTTTGATGTTCCTGTTTAAGATTCAAAGGTACTGCCTTTTTCTACCATAAAAAGAAAGTTATAAAGCAAAACAGAGGTCATACCAATAAAGAGAGTTCATAAAATCAAACAAAATTAATTAAGATTGTATCATCAGATTCTTCATATTTTCTAGTACAGTGAAAATCACTGATACTTTATGGATTTTTCTGTATATATATTTGAATTTAAGTTTGAGGGGTTTTTGTTTTAGTTTGGTGTGTGGGTTTTTTGGTACTGCTATATGTTTATACAATTTAGATCAAATGTAAATTATTGCAGCTTCCATGAATTTTTTCAGATGGTATTCATGGATTTATTACAGTCATTATGACCATAATGACCATTTCAACTCCTTCAGATGTAGCTTACCTTACTGAAAGACATTGGAACTGCTGTTGAGAGCATTTGTTTAGAGAGAGGAGAGGTCTCATAATAATGACTTCCATCCCTTTTCTCCTTAGGAATTCCTCCGAATAATTTCCTTCTGGTTCCTGGAGGATTTACCCAAACTCTGCAATGGCACAACACTGACAAAATAATCGTAAGTAGATACTTCCAGAATGCACAATTTCTTTTATTGGGCAGATACTGACAGTTACAGAGAAGAAAAAGTCTTTCCCTTCTAAGGCAATACATTTTCCATTGTGGCAGTACTTTCAGACATAGGAAGGTCTGAAATGAGCTCTGTGCAGAGTGGTGTGTCATTCACTGCCTTGGCTGTTTGGCTTATTCCCTCTCCCTTATTCTTAACTGGTGTCATACATTGTCACTTTTGAATTTTAAAGCAATGAAATATGCTGTTAATATAATAGACTCCCTGACGTGCATGAGTTTGGATGATCAGAAAATTCATTCCCCGGTAGGGATTTTTAAACTGCAATGAAGAATTTAAAAAAACCTCACTGCATGTTAAGGAACCTTCCAGATTCTCTTAAGCTCTTTTACTTATAAGGTAGGAAAGGGCAGGGAGTCCAGCTGCTAATGGAAATTATAGAGGAGAGCTAGAACTTTGCCCAGCAGAACTGTTTGGGCTCTACACAAGGCCAGTGAACTGTAAACAAGGACTATATGTGCATTATGTCACTGTATGTATTTTCCTCAGAAAGCACCAAATTAGGATTTCAACCCTTCTGACTGGTATTATGACAATTTGGACGATGAGCTAGGAGAGGATACTCATGCAATTTCCAGAACAAAATGGTTGTATATAGAAATTTTGTGGTTAGAGTGACTAAAAGTGAAATTAGGCTGGTAGTTTTTTGCAGCAAAAGAAAACCCAGCTCTTCTAAAAAGCATCAGAAAGTGGAAATGTCATCTCTGAGGAGTCTGACACAATTGTGTGAGGTGTTGAGAACATATTAGCTATAAGCCATAATTCTATTCAGAGCCTCACTCTATAAATGATATTGCAACTGTTTTGTTCAGGAGAAAAGAAAGTGAAGATTTGTAATTTGTGCTGTAGGATTCACTGAAGAGAGTGGGATATAACAAGCAAGCCTCAGCTTGCCCAATACTCGGGGAAATGAAATATCTATTTAAGACAAATGCTTTGAGGCACGTAAATTTTAAAGTTCAGACTAGTTCTCAAACAGTATAGATTGAATATGTATAAGTAACTGGCCACTGTTACACCGTAATATTAACCCTCATAAGGCTGTTATTGCAATGATGCCTCTGCTTGTCATCCTCCAGGATGTATCATTGAGGATTTGGGTTGGGAATTACAGTGATGGAGAGTATGAGACAAGTCCTGTACCTTCCCCAGCTCAACGAGATTCTAAGGATGATCTGGAGGGTTCAAGATCAGCAGGGTAGGTAGAGGGAACCACTGAGATTCAGCTGAGTACTGGGAATTCACGTCTTTCCCTGTTCACCAGACAAATGAGGGAAGAGGGGAAGTGGGAAATGGGGCAAACTGAGATCTGAGGAAGTGTCAAGGGCAGACAGTAGAACAAACAGAGGAAGAGAGAGACAGGTGTGTTCCTCCACCCATGCCTTGGCTAATGATTTGGAGTGCAGCTATGACCATTCACAGCCCTGCACCCACAGGGTAAGCCCAACCCAGTGACACTGGAAAAGTGCCTTTAGATGAGCCATAATCCAAAACTCACAGCTGGTAACAGCCAGTTGCAAATAACTTCATCTACAGGTATCAACAGTTTAGACAAATGTTCTCTGCTACGTGACACAGGTAGAGAGATTAACAGAGAATGTGGTCTGGGCAACAGAACAGGAAATGTGAACAGCAACCTAGAGATAGACGTGGGGAGGAGGGGTCTGGGAGATGAAACAGTGAAAAAGATATACACTGGGCTAATACCTGTGGCCTTTCAAACCCCTCACCTCTCCCTGTTGCCTTTACTGCTTGCACACATAGCTTGACAGATTCTCTAGCTAAATTATCAGTGTTACTTTCCTCTAATTTTATTTATGTTTATTTTGCAGCCTGAATATGTACTTTTAGGATGGCCTCTGCAACATTGAGAAGCATAATATGAAACAAGTTACATGAGCACCCACCAACATGGAGGCAAATAATTTCCTACTTAGACGTGGGTCTAAGGAGCAAGAATAATAAAGAACAATGGGTGAAAGCAAATGAAAGAAAAGCAAACAAATTTCTAAGTAGAGCTTCTTGGAGTGGCTTAGAAATACAGCTTTTAGGGTAGAACAATAATTACAGCATATTTTCACTTTGACTGTATTTCTGTTAGTTTTGTGCCAAACTCTGCATTTTTTTTCTGGCATTGACACAAAAAGGGAGCACCTGCATCTACTTCAAAAATCTGAAAATTCTTGTCTTAAAAATAAATTCTTCAGACAGTAAGGCATTTTTCTATCACACATGTTGTTTTCATTTGTCAATTTACAACCTGGATCAGGAAAGGAATTCTGGTGGGGTTTTTTTGTTTGTTT
>WAAE01010045.1:12540-42138 GCA_013400495.1 Nicator chloris | reverse complement strand
ATTTGGATTTTACACAGAAGACTTATTTGATAAAGACAATCTTAAAATTGATTAGCATTAAAATGTATCTGATTTTTGGGTTTTAATTTTTAAGTGAAATACTCTTTAAACAAATATTATTAATTTTATAGTTTATAGAGGAATTATTTTCATTTTTTTAATTTATATTTTGTTCACTGCCTACTAGCTTTGCAATATAGCTAGCCACAAACATGGAGGAATTAAATTTTTCCTGCTACATAAATTCAGAAATCACTGAAATCATTGTATGAACACATCTCNACGGACAATTTGATATTCTCCTGCTTGTAAAAAGTTCTTAAAATTAGACATTGTATTTTGATTTCTCTTTTCTTACCCACGTGTACATATGTACATCTATATGTATCATTAATAAATTATCATTAGACTCATATACCTTTTTTTGTGAGTAAGAAGCGCTGAAGCCCACCTGTGACATTTCCATTTGGAAAGTATCACCTTGATCAGTACCTGGTAAAACAGATATACATATACATATATGGTTATCTCTATATAACGACACAAAATCCAGCCTTGCTGCCTCTGAGTTTAGCTATAGAGGGGCTGTGTATATCCACCAATTTGGCTAAAGCATTTACAAACAATGGAAACCAGAGCAGGTAAACTAGAAAATTTGAAGGATTTAATGGCAAATTGATAAGATGGGGCCATGAACCATGCCATAAGTCTCTTCCAAAAAAAGGGCAGAAGATGATGGTCAAGATGGTTTGAATCAGTTTGCATAGTCTTGCCACTGTGGCTGGTCTCTTTTTGTGTTTCCTAGGAAACATTAATACCCTGAAATTAGCAGCTTTAATGACTGTATATTCACAACTTTCAAGTAGAATAGGAGTTTTTATTTTTGTAAAGGACTTCTAAAAACAGTTGTAATTGTGTTGAAAAATGCTGTGACATCCATTTTCTAAGCTAGATGGATGGGAATTCAACGGGAGTACTCAGTAAAAAGACCTATTCCCTTGTTTTGTGTAGCAGCATGGGCCTAGCAAAGAATAAATAAAGATGAAAGACAAGGGAAGATTTCTTCCTGAGCACAGGAAACTGCCAGACAGAAGCTCCTCAGGGAGTTGAGAGCAGGTTACGCATCTCCAAGGCATGGTCTGAATTTAGCTTAAATTTAAAAGCTGGCTTCTGAGACAGCCAAAGTATCTCTGTGTCACCTCTGCAACACCTTCCTCTGAGCAATATACAGGAGTATGGGTGGTGCTAGAGAGGAGTGCCTGGTAGGCACCACACAAATTTAATTTTCAGTTCTGTAATCAGTAACCTAGTCTTCTGGTTTGTTTGGTTTGAGTGGTTTTATTGTTTGTTTGGTTGGTTGGTTTTTTAAATTCAAAATGACTTAGGATTCACACAGGTGAAGATACCTTTATTCTTCTGGTGGTAACAAATACATTTGGTTGCACGTGGAAAAGCCCCTATGCCTGAAGCCCATGACATGAGAGAAATTTTCATCAGCTGGGGAATGTTTTCCCCAAACTGCATAAATTAATAATAAATTAACTTCAGGCTAATTAGGGGTGGAGTAGCTGGGAGAACACCTGTGAAAACCAGAGCCCTTCTGGTAAGCAGGGAGCAGCCTGCAGCTCCAGCTACCCTTCATTTTCACAATGCTGCACTAAACTGAAGATAAATAAAATCATAAGCTTGTCAGCTGTGAGAATCTGATCTAATTCTTCAAAGACATTGTATTTTACCTTCTATACTAAAAATGCGCTCTCCAAGCGTTCCTGCTTCTTCCAGTAGTGCAGCCTCAGATGACACATTGAAGAAATACTTTTCTGTTGGATGACTAGCAATTCCCTTGATTTCTTTAATTAAGTTTTTAGTATCAAGTTCGTGCCTTATTAAGTATCCCAAAACCTTGTGTAAAGAGAGAAAGAAATAAACAGCAAAATAAGAAGAGAGAGATATCATGGTGCTATTCCATTTCCTTCTGCACTATTTTAGCAAATATTCTACATATTTTTTTAAAAGTTACCTTTATTCGTATTACTGATTTGCTTATTAGAGTTCATTCCTATGCAAGGGACCATTCATACAGGAAAAGTACATAAGGCCTGGCAAGGGAGAAAATCACTGAAATTGCCCAGGCAATTCTAGTCTTGCTTTTTCAGCCAGTGAAAAGACCAGTATTTCCACCAGTTTAGAGGTTTGACTTTCTTCTGTCTCACCAGTGTAACAATGTGTGCATTACATGCCCCTTTTATACAGACTATGCACTCTCATAGATACGCAACAAACAATCTTTCAAACATGCAGTAATGTATAATTTTAGTATTACTTACAGCAATGCCAAATCTGGTTATATTGTCTTCATTGCATTTACCTATCACTGTTTTCAAGTTGGAGCCATCGTGTGATTCACCGTCTGTCACAACAACCATGACTTTTGTGGCTGTTGGGCGTCCTCCCGATTCAGCTGAGAAGGCATACTGTCTGTTACAAAACATTGGGTTTGTCACACATCAATCCATAACGGATGGAATCCAGTACATATACTGTAATGAATATGTCCATCACTGAGTTAGAACAAGTTACTTCTGTAGTGCATAAGAAATGTAACCAAAGAAGCAGAAAGAAATTTGTACGACTGGAAGGATTGGATGGTGTTTCTGATAGAAATGTAAATTCCAGGAAAAAACTATTTTTTTACACATATTTCTAAATGAAAAGGGGGTTTTATCAGAACTGTTAAAGTTTTATGACACCAGGAATTGACATCACCAAGCTCAGAAAAAAATGGAACAGAATTATTAATAAGCTACTCAATATTACTGCAAATATTGACTCCATTGAAGGCTGAGTCTGTTCCTAAACCAAATTATCAAGTTCATTTGATTCAGCCTGTATTTTGACCTAGAGTTCTGTACTTGATTAAATTTCAAAACAGCATATTCTTGTTGAGAAATGGACCTGATTTGTATACCTGTTCAGAGTCATGAAACATTGGTTTTAATTTTCCCTATTTTTTCATAATTTTGCAGTGACAAACTGACAACAGATAACAGGTTTTATTTTCTCTGCAATCAACCAAAGCCTGATCTACAAACACAAATGTTACTGGGCCCACTGAATCCCCAGATAAACTTTACTTCTTTCAGTGGTTTTGTATCTAAAACCTCTCCACTCTCTTTGAAGCATGTCATGTTTAGAGATCTGTGCCATAACAAGCAATTCTGTTGGGTACTCTACTTTAGAGTAGACTTCAGCCCAAAGGTTAACAATATGTTTTTCAGCAATTCTAGTTTATATATTCCTGTACCAATCTGCATGAGGCACTGTAAATGTACCCGATTGATTCTGCCTAGCGCTGGGAATCTACTCCAGTGGACCTGGGCACACGGTCTTCCAGTGGGAATGAAATTCAAGATGTTCTCATTACCATGTAAGGCAAGTTACAACAGTTGCACAGTAAATCATCGATGCATCTCACCTTGCATTGTCAATGGCTTTGAAAGTATTAGTGAGATCTCCTCCCTTCTGAGACGTTTTCTCCATTGCTTTAACAACCTCATCCTTTGTTTGATACGTATTCAAGTTGAAGACGACACGGGGATCATTAGCATACTGAATTAAACCCACCTATGCAATAAAAAATGGTGTTAGATTATGATGCTTTACAATTAGTTACACAGAATCATGATGCTTACTTATGTGTCAAGTTGGCGTAAAAGGTCTGCAGGTGCACAGTTCTCTTTCAACATATATAAAACCAATTATATTAACACATTTGAAAAGCAAAGAAAGCTAAAATGCTCTTGCACTTTATATAATTTGTTATGGACTACAATATGTTACTGCAAACAATCTGAAATAGTAGACATTAAATGTTTGCTTGGTTATTTCTGGAAGGGCTGATGGATAGCAATAATACAAGGAGGTCTGGGAAACATGAGAAAATAGCAATAGTTCTACAAGCTGAGAGCACCTCGGTCTGATCTCTTCTAAGGAAGTCCTAAAGGTTAGTTACTTTACAGCACTGCAAACCCTACTTGTTTTTAATATAGGTGAAGCAAAAGACATATCATAAGATGTGCATTTAAAATGAAAATAAAAAAGAGAGGATGGTAAAGGTGAGGTTCAGAAAGAACTGAGCAGGAAGCCTAGCTTTTAAGCACCTCACTTCCAAAGTAGCCCAAGGTAGAAGGCAGCCTTTGGGAGAGAGATTTCCAGTGCCCCAGTCTTTGTTCTCAGAACTGTTTAGGGAAAATGGACAACTGTAAAGACAGAAGATGTTTAAAACAAAAAAAAAGGCAATAAAATTTTCCTTACCATCATCAAATCAAAAGGAAAAAAAAAGTCTCAAAGATCAGTGAGTAAACCAGCAGGAAAAGCTCCTGTTTTAAAGATGCAGCAGTTGGAAAGTAAGAGTTGTATGAAAAGACCATTAAAAATCTGTTCTACTTTTATCACATCCCCAAAGGCTGTTTTCAACTACTTTTACATATAATGCATGAAAGAGATCTGACTCCCCCAGATACAAGATAAACTTCTATTTCAGTTAATTTATATTTTGGATCAGATTACCTTTTGAAATAGGATAAGCATGAGATAAAATTCCCAACACGGAATAGGATAACTGTGTAATCTGTGACTTTGAGGGAGGTACTGTAGTTATACAAAATCATGCTTGGTTTCCTTTAGAATTGATTGGTTTTGTTTTGTTTTGTTTGGGTTTTTTTGGTCAAATATGTCTTTGACTTACCTGGGTCTTGTTAAGGCCTATGTCTAAGCCTTGTACAAATTTTTTCAAAAATGCCCGCACTGCATCCCAGGGATAAATGCTGTTTGACTCATCACAAACCACCACAACATCTATAACAGAGGAACATTCTAAAACAAGAATAAGAAGTGGACATTAAATGCACTTGCAGTCTCAATATACTCTTCAGCTAAATCCAGAGGTGCACATTTAGGTCTCACACAGGCAACACTTCAGATCAGAAGGCTTTGCCAGAATGAGGACTCCATACGAGCATATGCAAGTTTTAAGCCTGCACTGGTGCAATGCCTCTGAATACAGAGGATTAAGACCATATTTGCATCAGCATCAGATCACAATTTGTCAGTGTTTACCTATCAATCCCAGGACTTTGCTTTTGGCACACACATTTTTTAAAGAAATCAAAAATAACAGTCCATAACACAATATCTGTTAATATTGTTTGATATGTTTGTTTGGTTTGTTTATTTTTTGGTTGAATCTTTTGTGCTTGTTGCCTTACTTTGAATAGCGGGAGAAAAGCTTCTTAGGATCTCGAAACTTGGACTGATTTCAGAACAAACTCCTGTTGCATAGTATTGTCTTCCACACTGCTGTGCCCACAAGGGACCACAAGTCTTAAAAAATAACAACAAAAAGAAACTATAAAAATAACAAATACTTGTCTCACCATATCTATACACAAAACTATCACAAGCAGGACGACAGGCATACAGGATCAGCGAAGCTCTCTCGGGTTTTCGGGCCAAATCCCTTCAGTCAGCGTCACCCCTGCCACACAGCTCCTCGGGGAGAGGAGTTCCCGCCGGTGCTGTCCCGCGCCCATCCCGCGGACCCCGCGCTGCAGCGCCAACCGCGGCCGCCAGGTGGCGGCAGCGCCACGGACACGCGGGCCCTGGGGAAGCGCGGCGGCGCCGAGCGGGGGGGTCGTCACCGGAGAGGGGGAACAGTGACCGGAGAGGGGGAACAGTGACCGGAGAGGGGGGGTCGTGANGAGAGGGGGGACAGTGGCCGGAGGGGGGGACAGTGGCCGGAGAGGGGGCACAGTGACTGGAGAGGGAGGACCGTGACCGGAGAGGGGGGGCCGTGACCGGAGAGGGGGCACAGTGACTGGAGAGGGGGGCCGTGACTGGAGAGGGGGGACAGTGACCGGAGAGGGGGGCCGTGACCGGAGAGGGGGAGCCGTGACCGGAGAGGTGTTACAGTGACTGGAGAGGGGGGGCCGTGACCGGAGAGGGGGGGACCGTGACTGGAGACGGGGGCCAGTGACTGGAGCGCGGGGACCGTGACCGGGGCCGGCGGTCCGTGACCACAGAGGGGGACCCGACAGCTCGGACACCTCCGAAAGTGTCGTCCATCCCAACGAGAATTCACCCCGCATTTACAGGGTAAACTGCAGCATCCCCCGCCTCGCGGTGGGCACTGACCCATTCGGCTACACCGTCGGGAGAGGTGTGCCCCTGGCCGCGCATCCCCCCCGCTACGTGTTTCGTTAGCTTTGGGAGAAAACGACCCTTCTTCGCTGCTGCTGAAAACAATCTCTGTACAAAGACGTCTTTTCAGCTGGATCAACCAGCTGGTATTTATACATCTTTATATGTACTTATGTCAACGATATATTAAGACAGTATTTTATCGTGAGAATATAGGGGGAGTTGTGTGTGTATGGGGGTTGAGGTGGCGAGTCAGTGAGCGTATTTCCTTCTTAAAAGAAAACAGAAATTGGAGGAAATAAATATAACCTCTACATAACCTCTCTCCAACCGTTCTGTGAGAAATTATATACACAAGTTTCCTTATATATACACTCTGGTTGCACCCACCTCTATTTAAGAAAAGAAGGACTATTACACTTTTCTCAAGAATACTGGAGGGCAGAAAAAGGTAATTAAATTCAAAAGTAAATGGAAAATGAGCTAAATCACCCACTGGTTTCCCAGTGAGAGACAACATCAAACTATCCTAAGATATATGACCAGATGGCAGATTTTCTAGATGAGAAAGGAAGTATATCCACATTATCTGATCTTGAGATAAGTGCTTTTTTTAGCTGCTGCATGGGGCATGGTTAGTTCTTACTGAAAAATATAGGTTTTTACAGAGGTGAAAGGTACAAACAAAATCATCTATATGAAGCTGGAGGAGGGTTACTGGCCTTTAAAATTAATTTAAAGTTCTTTTTAGATGAGTCTTATTTGCCTATTTCCTAACTTTTTTTTTCTGTATTGGTGGTAGTTCAAAACTGTGATGTTAATCTTGGAGCAAAAAAGCAAAAATGTTCTAATAATCTTTGTTGATTTTCAGAGAAAAAAAAGGGCAAACTAATGATCTAGCATTGCTTAAGTCAGAAATTAAAGATCCGTCTTTACTGAAGGGGAGATCACATATCAAGGACGGATGAACTTGAAAGGCAGAATGTTATAAAGGGGTGTGGACTTGCCCTTCAGGAATAACATTAAGAAATGTGGACCTAAACTGGAAGGTCATTGAATGGAAGGGAGAGAAGCAGGTGGTTTGGGCATTGCATGACTGCAGGGTGACTGCAAGCATGCAGCCAGCATGCAAAGCAAATACAGCTTAAAGATGTGTGATGAGAAGCTGTTGGGTTGGGGAAATACCAAATACACTGTATAATACCAGTACACCGCCTGGGAAAAGCTCACGTGGAATACAGCATAGACCAGGTCACTGATGTTTGAGACAGGGGTATTTTTAGAAGAACATTTTAGTCAAAAAACCCTGTATTTGTTTAGCAGGGAAAAGGAGAGAGGTGGTTGTGGGCTGTCAAATAGAGAAGGGAGATTTTACATGCAGGCAGATGAGAGCTGCTTCTTTCAACTAAAGGCACAGCACTGCCCAGTAAACAGATAAAAATTTAGATGGGAAATACAGAAAAACCTTGTTACCCATCAGTGAAATTCTTCAGCACCTCTCCAACAGGACTAAGCATGCCTCAGAAAAATGTAATGAGCCTGTGGGAAATGACTGCCTAGCACTTAGAATACCTGTGGGAAGCAATCCCCTGGCGTCAACCAGCTGAACCAGCAGGACTCGCGAGCTGCAGCACAGACATGCCAGCCTGGGTCACGCTCCCAAGCCAAAGAGCCTAGGGACTGGGCACCCAGCACAGACTGGGACAGGCAGACGGAGGCTGAGAGGGGCCTCAGGAGGAAGGTGAACAGTGAGCTGGGAGGAGTAAGCCCTGAAATAACCCAAAGAGCCCATCACAGAGACCAGCTGCCACAGACAGAGTCTCGGAGCAAAGTCCCGGCTGGAAGCAGCTTGCAAATGCGAGCAGGCAGCCCACACATAGGATTCAATACCTGACACAACTAACTCATGGGGCTTTTGGTATTTGTTGAGGCTGAGTCACAGATAAGCACCTGGCTCCAGTACCTTGTTCTCCTTATGTCTAAAAAGAACTCCTGTTGATGAAGACGTGGCTGTTTATGTCTTAGAATTCAACCTGTCTTTTCGTGGTGGTTTTATTTTTTTTGTTTGTTTGGTTGGTTTTTTTGTTTTGTTTTGTTTTGTTTTTTTCTTTTTAAAATCCATGCAATTTAAGGAGAATCAATCAATATAAGGTGGATCAGGAAATACTTTTTAACTGGGAGAAGTTTGAATATTATTACAAAATACAAATTTTCCTACATTTAAACCACTGCAGTTACTCATACACATTAAAGTGGGTATGCATAGGACTTTAACAGTAATTTAAAGTGTTATTCAAGAGGGAGAATAACATTTTTTTTAATCAAGGCCTTTTCAAGCCACAACTCAAGAAAATTACTGTTGCTGTATTTTGAAGTATGAATAACTTTAATAATTCCATGAGAACTGTTGGAAAGGTTGGAATTAGGCACACTTCTAAGTACTTCAGTAAACTGAGCTACATGTTAATGAATATAATAAATACTTGAATACTTTTGTGATTACTAGGAAGATGCAACAAAAATTATAAAGTTTAAGGACAGCCTAGAGCTCTTTCCTCTGTAATTTATTTTTCTACTTACTTACTGCACAAGGCTACATCAAACTGAAATACACCTACACCCCAACAGTTTTCATGATTATGATTAGGATCATAAAAAACCATATTAAACAGGCATTCACTTCCTTTTCAGTAAGAATTCTATTCTTCAGGCTCCAAGGACAGTGGTTTGTGGAATATACACTGAGAAGAGGCATCCTCTTTCAAGCTCACTGACCAAAAAAAGCACATCACAAGTCAGAGGGACTAGAAATACTGATATCTCAGGAGAACAGTGCCTGTGCACGTGTGAGTGATAGCGGAGAGATTATATAAAGTATTTTGAAAGCACAATCAGAACTATACAAGACTGCCTTAATTTAATGGTGGAAATACTCTTGCCTATATTGTCTGACTTAAATTACTGAGACATTAATTACGATAAGATGTTTAGATAAACAAGAGGGAAACGTCACAGTTTTCCTGCATTAATGATACATTTCACAATTGATTTTGGACCCTAGGTAATTGCAGTGGAATGTACTAATCCATGCTGCATAATAAAATACATTTAGCTTGGATTTATGAAAAAAATGTGGAGAATTCTGGTTTCTTGATTCTCCTCAGAAGTTTCTGTGTGTACTGCATATGATCTTGATACATACCAAAAATCCTCCAGTGTTTGAGTTCTGTATCAGAGTCAAGCCAAGGTTCATGTCCTTTTTAATTTCAGTCACATTTGGAATATTTATTAAAGCTGAAATAAAATTAGATTAAGTAATGACATAATAATAAATAAGATGTAGAAGTAGTTTACTAAGATAGAATTCCTTTCAAAAACTTGATTTTTCAGAATCTAAGGTACCATTTCCAAACGGCTGCATACAATTCTGAGACAAAAGAAACAAAAGCCAATCTTTGGGAAAAAAAAACCTGCTAACCATTCAATATAGACATCAATTAAGTATGGGCATTTAGAGTATCTGCCCTCAAGAGATCTGAAGGCAAAAGACAGGAAGAAACAATCTACCTATTGCATGTTTTTGGCTAGCTGGGTAGCTGCAGGTGAGTAGCTGCTATTACATTCCTCAGGACACCAGACTCCCCTGATCCAGTATCAGTTTTTAGACAAAAACTGGAAGGGTCAGCGGAGGGCAGAAATTATTTGCACCACAAATAAACATAAAGGAGGCATCTTAGCACAACCTGCTACCTCATAGTTTCACTGTATCCAAACTTGAACTCCATTTTACAGTTAGTTTGCAAACACAGACACCCACCCCTACCTGATTTAGGGAGGACAGGGACAGGCACCCCCCCAGCCACCCACCCTGGATGCCAGCATGGAGCCGCTGGCTTTGGGACCCACAGTATTGCTGCCCCTTGGCTGGAGGGAAAAGACCCCGGGTGCTCCAGTAGGTAACACTGAGATCCCAGTGCCTCCAGCAGCCGGCATCACCTGGCCTGAGTCCAGTGGCAGGCACCAATTTTTGCTCTGATTCGTCTCATCAGCACTGAGGCCCTGCAACACACACACACACCTCCACAGAATCTGAGACTATTAATCTGAGATTATCAGATAGTTAAGAAAAGTTTTTTCTACAGTAGATTGGCCTCATACAAACACAAGGAAAGACTGAACAAGTGCAGCAAGACATAGTTAATTAGAACGTACCTTGTAAATTCAATTTTTTGCATGTGTTTCTGGACAGACCAACAGGACATGCATATATATCTCCAGTTCTGTTAGCAGGATAGCCACTCCAGGGTGAACCAACCAACAACCTAAAGGAAAAGGAACTTCATTAGGTCCCCTACCGATACTGAAAATGTTCAGCAGCAGCATCACATGGCACACTATAGGTAACATGTAGAGAGGCTTTTATGAGATATAGTACCCAAGGCATCCAGGTGTAGAAGTCTTCTCCAGAACTGTTCAGAAGCTGTACTTCCATGTCAATACACTGCACTGGATTCACCAGGGGCAGATTTGATGGAGAAGAAGAATGGGAGAGCCATTGGAGATTCATTTCCCTCAAACACGTGTACTGTTTTTAATGTGACATTATGTCGTAGGTCAGAAGAAATACAGTGAAGGTACTAATATATATAGATACATAAAAATTTAGAAATATATATATGTTGGGGATTGAGAGATATATTACTTATTGTTCTATCAGTTAATGGTTAACTGCTTCTTTTTAGGTTATTCTTTTAACTGATAAGAAGCATTTTCTACAGGATCTGCTCAGCAACAATCAAACACTTATGTCCGAGTTTGAGCACTACCACACCTTGATAACACTGAGTCAGAAGGAAAATACTGCAGGTGGTAACAATCTGCTGCATAAAGTCTGTAATCCTGAACAAGAATGTTAATACTTATTATGATAATACAATGATAATTTTGCCTGCAACACAAAGGGATTCATGTTCTCTGACTAATTTCTTCATGTGCCATAAGGTTTCCCCCAATATCTGCTCCTGAAGACTCTTTTAATTTTTATCTGAAAGCCTTCACAAAACTGTTTAGTTCACCTTCTGGGAATACTGCTTAAGAACATCTATTTTTCATCAAAAGATGATGATGATCTCAAGGATTATTAAAAATAAAACAGATTATTAAAAAGTAGGGATTATGGGTATTTGCTTCAGCAGCAATATAACTTTATTTTCAAGCAGAACAATCCATGGTAGTAATTAATGCATTTTGGAGAGTGCAGGAAGACAAGCAATGGACCCCCAATACAGAATATTGAGGTCCATTAGAAACCATCTTTTTTTAGTTGGTCAATAAGTTGTTTAAGGCAAAATTGCTATTCTCTAAAATTTTATAGGTAGCTAACACAAATATACCTACACTAGAAAAATTGTGAAATTATTATATTTCAAAGCAATTTCTATATGTCATATTAACTTCCTAGGAATCATCTGATTTTACTGCTGTGATGTTATTACTAGTGTGAATAAAATGGTTATGACAAAAAAAAGTTTTCGATGCACAAGAAAGAGTTCTAGAACTTTCTAATTTGCTCAGAGAAAATACTGCTAACTGCACTTTCTTTTTGAAGTTTATTTCACTTCAATTAAACACAAATAACATGATTTTATCAGTTCAGCTGGGGGTTTGGTTTCAGATTCTCTTTCTTGTGTGTCTGGGTATTTTAAGAAGGCGTAACTCTTCTCAATTACCTTGTTGGAAAAGGGTAATCATGCAGACAGCAGGAACAGGACTTTGTGTACTTCTAGCATCTCTAAATATGCAACTTAGGTTCATATAAAAGCCTCTATCAAAACAATGTACATTTCAGTAGCTGTGAGGAGGCCTGATTTTCTTGTTATTTTATGAGTGTTTCTGAGCCTTTTCAGCGCAGTGGAAACCAGAATCTCCACAGCTCAAGACCAAAGAAACAGAGCTCATAAGCAACTACTGCACTGGTCATGTGCCAACAGATAACAGATAATCTGCAAACACTTGCAGTGACACAGAGGGCTGGAGCTGGTCAATAGTGGGAGGAAGAAGGAGGAAGAACAGGAGTAAGAGATGGTGTTACAGTCTCCCACCTTGCTAGGTACTACAGAGTTACGTACAGGTATAAAATACTAACTGGGCTGATGGGAGGGAAGGGATAGGAGCTTTTGTGGAAACAGGACACAGTTTTAAAATGGATGGCAACACTGTGTGTGCAACATCTGAAACTGGAACAGCTTTCCAGCATTAACTGTCAAGCTGAACTTGCACTGTGTACATTTATAAACACTTGTAATTTTTTTTTTAAGTTTCCCAGAAGGCAGATATATTTCAGAGTCCTTGCAGAGTGACAGCTACTGTTCAGAGAATGACCTTGTATCTTGGAAATAGCCCCTGCAACCACTCCTGTCTGGTCATGAAACTCACTGTGAAATTTTGTGTTGTGCTGGCCCTGCTCTGCAGCCACAGGTCCTGACAGCTCAGACCGCACAGTTTCACTCACAAGAAGAGTAAGTGAGAAGGAGAAGAGGAACAGAAGCATGTTTGAGCACTAGCTGACCCCAAATCCAAGCCTAACTCCAAGCTAACTCCAATCTTCACCCCAGCTACTGACACAAACTAGAGACAAATATCATCCCTGCTTTAGCATGTGCTAAAAGCCATTCTCTCCTTTTCAGCATGCATACTTTTGGTCATTCCATGGGCATTATTTGCCTCACATTTTCTCTGCCCTCAACTTTAACTGCAATCCAGACATCTGCTTATACCAAAGAACCATCATGTCTAAAACTTGATATTCACAAGATAATTTTACTTTTGCTACCCCTGGAACTAATCTTGGAGCTGCTGCACGATACAAACAGGAAAATGCAAGATGAAACAAGATGAACTTTTCTCATTTTAAATCCAAATTTAAATCTGTGCCAAGTAAAGAAAATTAATTTTGTCTTTCATTTGTCTTGCACTCCTCACAGTTTACTGGGACTTATTTTATTAACTTATTTTTCTGTATTCCTTGTAGGTTTGCAGAGTCTGTGAAGCTCAATGTCATACCTACATGACAGGCCAAAAAATGCCACTCCATACACAGAATTCACACTTACAACTGACTGTTACTGATGGTGAGTTTCAGAAATGAACAGAGCTAACAAACCCATTCCATTATTTGACTTAACTAGTCTAACGTGTCATCAGTACATGCCTGAGAAAAAAATTAACTGACCTATGCCAGGCTTAGCCCTCTCCTTTTAATTGCCAGCCTTAAAGGCTCTAGGAAATAACACAATTTCTATTTCTATTTCTATTGTATTCTTTATCTTATGTTTAATACCAGCCTTAATCTACATGAGGAATCAGAAAGTCCTACTTGCCTTTCAAAATTAACATAAACCATTACAGTATGGAGTTACACAATACTGCTCTGGGAAAATGCATATGTATCTTTCTGAAACATCAGAAATAAAGACAGCAAGGGAGTATCTGGCTAGCATCCTGTTAACTACAAATTTTTTTGTACTATAATTAGACAGGATGCATGAGACAAAGTGAAATGGAATATGTCAGGAAAGAATGCAAGAGAGTAGTACTAAAATACTTGAGAATGCTTGTTTCCAAATAAACTGTATCATGCATAATGTATTAATTAAGGTTCTTTTCCAGCCATGAGTTAAATTTGTATTTTTACAAAACTTCTCTACGTGTCCTTCAGACCGTCTTTACAAAATACTATAAAGAGTATAATGTAATATTGCTACTGATGTTATTATTCATCTCCCTAATAATTCTCCAACATTGTATACAAAGCAATGGCACTAGGAAGTCAAATGAAGTTCAGCAGTAATGCCTTACCACACAAGCTGCAGGAGTGGCAGATCAAAGTGCAACAGGAATTATGTCTGGGAAATTACACCATGACAAAGCTAGTAATCAGCAAACTGTGATGTAGCAAAAAGCAAAATCAGAATACACAGCAAAGGGCTGAATTCCCAGCTGTTGCCAGAGCATGTTTTATATTTTCTGGTTTCTTTTTTTTTTTTTTCCCCTCTCTTTTCATGTATTTGCTTTTTATTGTGATGTGTTTTGTTTTGTTTTCCAAACACAAAGACGGTTAATAGGAAAATAAAAGTAGAAAGGACCTCTTAGTTCATCTGGCCTTTTTTCCTACAATTACAGGAAGTGGTAAGTAGATATAAAGACCAGAAAACTCCTTGAGCTCATAGACGCTTCTCCGCACACACTAAAACACTTCTCACCACGTGAAACTTTTGATCCTTTCAACAAGGATCAAAAGTTCAAAAACTACAGTGAGCTATGGCAAGACAATTTGAGTAACAAACTCAGAAGTCCTAGAAAAAAACAGCCAGAGCTTCTCCAAGCAGGAAAAGGGCAAACTGTGGTGCATGCAGTCAGGGAAAATGAAACTGGATAAAGAACTCAGCATTAGCAGTAGTTCTGGCACTGAAAAGACAGAGCTGCAACAATGGCAGCTTCTGTTAGGAAAAAAAAAAAAGAAAAAAATTACCCTCCTCAAAAGAAATGGCCTTCCTCATTAAAATCAGAAAGCTTTGAAAACATGATTTCAATAGAAGTTCATACAAAAATGTGTCTTTTTGGCAAAATATCTTATTGGTCTGAAGAGGCAGCACAGAACATTAGGACAAAGGCCACTATATTTGGTGACCAGTGAGCAATAGGCAGTGATTTTTAAAACTACTTTTGGTAGTGCAATAATTGTGATCCATCAGTAAGTGTACTGTATATTAAGGTGTCATTACTGACATGAAACAAAATATTTTAAGACAGAAAAATCCCACACTGTAAATTCAAAACCAAAAAAATTTTTTAAATTGCAAATTCTAAGCACACAGACACAACTGAGCATGTGTCTGAAGACACATGTGTGTAGGAAAAAGCATTTTAAATGCTATCTACAACTATTTCAATCTTTCGCACCTGAGACAACTATAAAACCAACTCTCTCAGTGTGGAGTAAGTACTGTTAGCTCTGGAGAATGTACAGTCAGCCGCTGTTCAGGGAATGCACATTCAAGATGAACTTGACAGGGTATAATCTGGCATTCTAAAAGATTATGTTTATAAAATAACAGAAATTTTAGTCTCAATTTAAGATTCAAATGCAGATGACCTCTTGACAGGGAGAACCCCAGCATAAACTGAATTATGTTTCTGTAGTGGCTAATTACTTGTGTGGTGAACTGCTTTTCTAATTGATGAGTTTCATTGGTATTCAGAATTTTCCTCAAGTTCATGAAAGAGCTCCCGTTTTAAAATTTGCACCAGACACTGTGAAAAGCTTGAGCTGTGCTTGACCTGCAAGTTTGTCCTTATTTATGAGCATCACATGCCATCGAGACTCCTCAATGAACACTGGACCAGCGCCTAATTATCCTGGATCATCTGCCTCTGAGACAAAAAATCCTTCTTTGTGTCACAGCATCCCAACACGTACCAGGCTCTTCAATAGTCCTGCACTCCTTTTTGGACTGCCCTCCCTCTTCTCTCTGAACTCATCTCCAAGCAAAAGTGAAAACCACTACCAATTCTGCAAAAATTCTCCCTTGACCATTCCTTCAGTTCTTATTGCCTCAGGAGATGCACCTCCCAGAAATCCTGCTGAATAATATAATTGACATCTGCTGTATTCTATATTTCTCCTTTCTACTCTTTGAGAGAGCACAGGAGGATTTTTTAAGCTGTATTTTATATAGCACCCTGTGAACTTATTAAGCAAAATCTAGGAAGTGATAAAATTTCTGGCGGACCTCAGATTTGGGGTAACCTCTTTTTGGGAAAGATGGCATCCCAGCAGCACATGGTGTGGGGAGCAGCCCCACTCTCTGTGCCTGAACAGAGTTTTCCAATACATCACATTCTTGCTGCACAGTGACGATCTCTTCACAAAAGCATATGATGATAAATGCTCCCCTCGGACAGAAAAAATCACCCTGATCGTATCTCAGACTGTTTATCTTGTTCCCAGTTCAGCCATGTCAACAAGAACTCTGAGCATGGATTGCAGCCTCTGCATTGCTCATAGGAGAAAACAACTCTACTGAACAACTTGAAAGAGGCTGAGTGTTGCGTTTGGGTTGGGGAGGGGGGGTGTTTTGTCTGTTTGGCTGGTTTTTTCTTTTTTTTTTTCCTTCTATCCAGCACACATTACCCAAGAAAGTGGTAGTAGAGGAGTTTTTATATTAGAATCAAAAATAAAAGAGGGAATTGCGTCTTCTGTAAGCTTACAGAAAAATTCACAAGAAGTATAAAAAACAAGGCAATTTCTCCATGTATGAGGCAAAACCTTTCAATTCACTACAGGCACACATTCTTGTTCTCCTTCAATGGCTTTACACAGAAGTTGGGGTGGTTGGGGGTTTTTGTTTGTTTGTTTTTTAAAGCGATCTCTGATCTATGGGTGACTAAACACATAATTAAAGTAGGCAAGAAAACGTGGTGAGAAGCCACCACAGCACCAGCTGAAGAGTGGGGGCAGCTTGGAAGCCTACACAGCTGAGGGAGAGAGAATGCCAAGGCTTTACTTCAGAGGATGCAGCTCTGCTCGTGTCTCCTGGTCCCTGGAAGTAAACACTGCTGAGAAGTCGGCGTTGTTTGGGTGTGCAGCTGAGGGCAGCTGCACGGTGCCTCCGAGCAGCGCCGTCACAAACGTCGCAGCTGCCTCAGTAACTCTGTGCCGGCTTTCCCTAACTTTAACTGCAAAATACATTTTCATGTGCCTTTCCACGGATTTCAGACTTCGACATCTTACTTTCTCTTTACTGAAAAAAACCCCAGTTACTGAGTCTGTTGCCGCTTAAGCAGAACTGGGAGTTTGTGGCTGTTTGGGTTCTGACACAGTTCCTGTCCATGGAGGATGACAGGTCTGTAGGGTCTCAGCATACCACACCATGTATAATCTGGTGTGGCTTTCTGCTCTGGACTTAAACCCATGTATACACAAACAGCCACTCAAGAATTCAGTAGTTCTCAACTACTTTCAAAGACTTACAGTCCTTACACACAAAGACACCTTAGGCTTTGTGCCTGCTGAGGCTGCAGAAGAGGAAACAATGTGTCTTCCACTAAGTGCACGCACTCCCAGTAATGTGTTAAAGTTCTTTTTGAAACCAAAATTACTAGGAAAAATATTTTACTAATTGCTCATCAAGCCTAATGTTGTGACAACAGTAGATTTCAGTTCAAATTTTGTGGCTGAAGAGATGCAGCACACACAAGACTTTGCTATGATTGTGTTACCCTATACATCCAAACACACCATCCCCTGAGAAGAAAACAGTTAATACTGTATCAGACACAAAATTATATCCACTTAATTTAATTTAATATTAATAATTAGAATCACCAGACCTAATAATCTGTTTTGACCTTAACAATGTTAAAATTGAAAAATATCCCACATATATGTAAAGTGTAACAAAGATTCTCTGGGTACACAAAGGAATGAAATGCAAGTTAAAATTCTAGAGAAGTTGTAAGCCCAAGGATATTAGTGTATTGGAGATGAAGTAAAAGGTCACCATAAGAAAGACCTTGGGTCACTTGGTGTTAAGGAAAAAAGCATGAACCATCACCCATAACATTCATATGTTTTTAGAATATCTCAACTTTTGGTTTAATAACATTAAGAATTTATTTGTAAAAAGATAGCTCTAATATGAAAACTAATTAGCCAGAACACCTTTAAATGAAATGTAGAATTATAAAAGAAAAAATAAGAGTTGCAATATATTTTGCTTAACCTTTTAGCTGGCCATAAACCAAGCCATTCAAACTGCTTACCATTTGCCTTGTTCATTTATAAACTGTTGAACTGCATATCCAAACTGCTCTCTTGGTGGACCAGAAAATATTTTTGCTTCCAGGAGCCCAACATTGTAAGCTTCACAGCAGTTATGAAGAATGCCTGTTAACAGAAATATTATGATTATCACAGAAGCAATTAAAGAAGAATTTTGACCCCAGTGAAAAAGGCTTTTTATCTACCATTGCTCAGCCAACACAAGAAAATAAATACAGCCTTTGACACATGCTTGAAAAAACTGTTTTTGCTACAGTACCCTGGCCACGCAAAATGCCTCTCCAGCACTCTTTACCTGTGTTGTACAATTATGGGCAGAGATCAGTGACTCATTCACTGTTTTTCTTAACAAAAGTTGTAGCGTTACTAATGGGAATGTTTTAGCTGAATAGAGGCAAAATGTATGATTCAGAGATCTGTTATTCTCCTTTTCCTTCAGGCATAAGTTAAGTTTACAGCACAGCAAACACATCAACAGCTTGCTGAGGTACACTAGAATCACAGAATTTTTAGGTTGGAAAAAACCTTATTCAACCACTGCCAAATCCACCAATAAACCATATACCCAAGAGCAACATTTACAAATCTTTTAAAAACTTTCAGGGATGGTGATTCCACCACTTCCCTGGGCAGAGTGTTTCACTATTTGACAACCTTTTCCAGGAAGAAATTTTTCCTAATGTTCACTTTAAACCTTCCCTGGTGCAACTTGAGCTCATTTCTGCTTGTGCTAGTGCTAGTTACCTGGGAGAAGAGGCTGACTTCCACCTGCCATGACTTCCTTTCAGGCAGTTGCGGAGAGTGATAAGGTCTGCCCTGAGCCTCCTTTTCTCCAGGCTAAACACCCCCAGCTCCCTCAGCTGCTCCTCACAGCACTGGTGCTCCAGACCCTTCCCAGCTCCATTGCCCTTCTCTGGACTCACTCCAGCCCCTCAGTGTCTTTCTTGCAGTCAGGGGCCCAGCACTGGACACAGCACTCGAGGTGTGGCCTCACCAGTGCCCAGGACAGGGGGACAATCCCTGCCTGGCCCTGCTGGCCACACCATTGCTGATCCAGGCCAGGATGCCATTGGCCTTCTTGGCCACCTGGGCACACCCTGGCTCATGTTCAGCTGCTGTCACCAGCACCCCCAGGTCATTTCCAGCCACTCTGCCCCAGCCTGTGGCACTGCCTGGGGCTGTTGTGACCCAAGGGCAGGACCTGGCACTTGGCCCTGTTGAACCTCACACCACTGGCCTCAGGCCATGATCCAGCCTGCCCAGATGCCTCTGCAGAGCCTTCCTGCCCTCCAGCAGATCAACCTATTCTGGTGTCACCTGAAATCTGACTGAGCGTGTACTCGATCCCCTCATCCAGGCAATGGAGATATCAAAGCAAAACTGAGCCCTGCAGAACACTGCTTGTGACTGTCCACCAGCTGGGTGCCACTGCATTCACCTCAACTTTCAGTGCTCAGACAAAATGCCCTGATTGTTTATATTTAAATACTGTTTATATTTTAGTTTGTGGCACTGGAATAAAAATGAGATTATCTGCTGCATCAGAAAACCTAAATTTTTGAGTCATTTCATTATCATGCCAGAAGCCTTTGTTTTCAGTCCAAACAGTCTGAACAGTTGTCCAAACAGGAAAACTTAGAAATACAAACATGCAAGGTAGAGCAGCATTAATAAATCATGACATTTAACATTGCAACTCTAATGAGCTGTGTTCTTTGTTCTTAATTGCTTTTCCTTGGGCACTTATGTGCCTGGGAATAATGGTGCATCATTCCATGCCATTTTGGAAGGAACCAGCAACATGGACTTGGGACAAAGTTGATTTTCTAGGACATGTGGGTCCACTCCTCATCCATAACAGGCTTGATTTTTTTCTGATCAAGAAAAAGGTGGATATCTAGGAGAATATCCACTGGGAAGACTGCAGAAAAAAGGCCAGATTCCCCTGAGGGACTCTGCTGTGAGCAGGTAACTCCTTCCCCAGTGTGGAGCTGGAAGGACAGAGACAACAGTGGGATTCCAGGAACAAGCTACAGCCCAGCTGAGGATCACCTTAGAGCTCCTCAAAACCCTCCAAAAATGGCAATGATGGAAGAAATCATGACTTGTGGTTGCACTGTGCAGCTGCTCCCTGAGGTTCCCAGATGAGGCAGGTTCACAGAGTTGCTCATGGGTTAAACAATATCCCTCATGTTTCCCCTCCCTTCCTGTGTGCCCAGACAGAATGAGTTTTATCTGCTTTACACATAAATATGCCTCACCACAGTTATTTAGTATGAGTCATTGTGTCGTAAAGAAGCAGCCATTTCAATAATCCCTTATAACAAGGACACTTTAAGGAGAGATGGCATCTTAAAAATATAATCTCAAATTCTAACCATTTCTCTAGTTTTGATGGGCAGAGAGCTTACTGTTGGTATCACCTTCTCCCAGGTCGCAGGAGCAGATTTGGAAGAGAGGTTAACAGCATTTATATCAGCATGAAACAGCCCATCACAGCAGCTGAACTGTAATAGTAATAATGAAAATAAAATCATAGTGAAAATATTAAAACCACAACCACAAGTTTGCAGGCAAAGTTCACGACCTGTAAAAAGTGTCAATATATTTTGTACCCTTGCCCACAGAATTCAAAACAGAAACACCACTAGCAGAAGACTAAATTCAACTCTAAAAGAGTTACTACTTTTTTACCACAAATTCAAAACAGGAAATCATGTATTAGTTATCTCAAACAACCACTATCTATAGTCAGCCTCTGGAAAGCAAGAAGTCACCCACTGCTAGCAGTATAGTTCCTTGAGAAACATCCTTAGAGATAAATATATTTCCTGAGTCAAACTATTTAAGACTGGAGAAGAGAATGCGTACAGACTCATTACACTGTGTTTTGCAAGCCTTTTGACAATAAACACAACCTCATGTAATCACAGTTTATGTCTGGGTTTTGAGGACAGGGAAAAGGTGTATTGAGATAGTAACTGACAATTGCCAGGAATTCCTTTGTGATCTAATATACTTGTATTTTATAATAATATTTTTCATGTCATTTCCTGGTTGGTTGATTTTTTTTGTGTGTTTCTGTTGTTGAATTGTATTTTCCCCAATCAGAAATCAAGCATGACTTAGCAGTGTCCCATTCTCAAGAGGCCACAGGAGACTATACCACAGTGCCATTCTTCATGTAAACACTGAAGAAGAACCCTTCACATTATATGTTGCACAAGAAAATAAACCCTGGCTTTCAAACTAAGAGATGGAAGCAATCTAGAATGATAAACAGTTCCAGTCTGACCCCAAATCCTGTGACATTTAGAGAAAAACTCTTGACTCTCTGGACTGTTACAGACTTATTAACAAATCACACTGCAAGCCAAATGGTAACACTGCTGGGTGCATTTGACAACTTTGGTGCAAATACATAGAAGATGTTTCTAATTTATGTCCAAGCTGAGAGTTTTGTTAAATGCTACAGGTAAGGCAAAAATTTCCTCCAGAACTGGGTAAAAGCATAGGAAGCAGGTATGACAGCCAACAGCCTGAAGGAAAGTCCCCATGGTTCAAATTCCCCAAATTCAAATCCAAGTCAGATGGGGTCAGCTGGGTTATGTGTTGTTGCCTGTTCATCTCCTCCCTTGACCTCCCACTGTTGTGCAGCATCCATCCCTGGACCTCCCAGTGCCACCCTATGTGGTCCTATTTTCTCAAGGATGGGGGCTTATTCCAGGGAGCAAGGGCATTGCCTCTCCCTGCACTGGGAAGCTTCAATTCCTTGTAGTTCCCCTGGGCTTCACCACAGCTTACAGAAGCAATGTCCTTTTTCTCTTCCCAGAGACCCACACCTTCTTCTCACTGAACCATTTCACCCTCCTTCTCATTTACCACTTGGGCTTGATTTTATTCTTTTTAATCATTTGCATGACTGCAGCGTGAGAGCACTGCTCTTTGAGAGCAAAAATGTACAGCTGGAATAAAGAAGAGGTGTCTGCCAGATCACAGGTCTCTTCAAAACTGCCTTTATCATGTTCACTTTCTGGACAGGCAGCCAGTAAAGGACAGTGAAAAGAGAAGAACGCAAAAAGCAATCATAAAACCCAGCCTCTGAAGACATACTGTTGTCTGCAGTGTTCTTACAGGTCAGCTTTGCCTCTCAGTCACAACTGCTTTGCAAAAACCAAAGTAGAAATGCTGGCAAACACAATCTGACTCAGCACAACCATTATTAAAATAATCTAGTTTCAGCATATTTCAGTTACATTTTAAATTCCACATTTTTATAATTGTCAGCAGATTTTTTTATATCTACTTCACACAAATCTTAGTTGGCTTGGGCCTAGCAAGTATATGCTGGCAATAACATACTAGGCATTTTTCCTGCCATTTTCCTCCATCTTATATGGTGCTTACACTATCTTTTATCCATTTTGTACATCCATCTTAATATAGTATCCATAAAAAGAAACTCAAGCATTTGCAGTCAAAAAAAGAAAATTCTAAGTTTCCTTTAAACCTATTTTAAGCCTGTGCAAAATAAGAGGGTCTCTTATGCATTAAAAGGGTGCCAATCATTGAAATATCTAGGTTCAAAGTACTGTATATTCTAGGCTGGAATGATTCAGTATCTGTTGCTGCCTTCAGGCAATGAACTTTGATAATTTAAGAATCTTGAAATAAAAAAAAAACCAAACTAATTCACTATCTGGATTTTAATAGCTTTTGGTGACAGACTTCTACTTTGTGACCTAATGATCACGATGAGAGATTGGTTGGGCAAGTGAAAATCCACTTCCTAACCTCTGTCTGTAAATGGCACTTTATTTACAGTCCAATAAACAGACTGTGTGGAACAAAGGAAGCCAGATACAAGCCTAAAGCTTCTGAAAACCCCTCTGTAGACTTCAAAAGCAGCAGTTCCTCTCCACTGGGAAGGGTGCTTGGGCAGTTCAGTTTAAAGAGAACACCTTCACTGAGTAGTTCCAACATCAAGTTTCAGACAGGAAGTGCAAGAAAAAAAATTCCAGTGGGATAAAAGAAACTGTAAGCTTTCTAAAAAATCCAGTGTCTCTTTGCATCATATATTGTTCTAGGGATTCCCATATTTCAGCAACTGCATTATTGCAGTGTGAACCATGAGAGCTGCAGTGTAGGTATATAGCTGGTTTTATACTTTAGCATCAGGATTTTTTTTTTTTTGGCAGGACAAAAAAGTAATACGTGTTATGACTGGGCACCTTTAAGCCTCAACATGTGGGAATTCTTCTGTAACTATAAATGACGTCTAATGATAGCTCTAATGCCTTTTGTTTGCTTCATTCTGTTTGCACTACAAGCTGAAGCAAGTTTTAATAAAGTAAAGGCTCATATTAGGTACACCCAATTCATAATTGTTTTGATTTTGTAAGCAAAGCTCACAGCTTAAAGTGATCAAGCAAACAATGTCTGTTTGATAATCAATTGTTTGATGTTAAGATTGTAATAGCTGTTTGATTGAAACCCCTTATTCAGATTAACAAGCATAAAAAATCATCAGGATAAAAAAAGAATGCATTTTATTATTTCATTTGGTGAAATAAGTTTATAAAACTCTAATAAAATGTAGTGAACATATTATTAGTCTGTGTTTTGTATCATAAGTATAGTAATAAACGTGTCATTTTGTTTTCACTCTAAATAGTAAAGATTGAATTTTCATTCACATTTTACTACATTGCAAAGGTGATGTGCCAATTTAAGACGGCTATAAATTACAAAATACCGTAATTACACAGAATCAGTTATGCTAAGTCTCACCTCTTATTAAAATATCCAGTCAAACAGATGCATTCTCTGCTGTTGTTATTTATAGCTCTCCATCAAACAGGTCTAGCAAAGACACTATCAAGAAACAAGAAGAGAAAATGGACTTTGACCACTGAGTCTGTAAGGACCTACCACGCACTAAGTTTTAAATTTATCTAATATTAACCTCACCAGTAGGAAAGTTTGCCTTTTTTCCTTAATGTTGTGGTATTCACTTCTTTGAACATCTACTAACTATAAACCAGGAAAGGTTTGTTACATAACCCAGCTAAGTAACCCTTTTTCTTTGTGAGTATTTGTGTCAGTCAGGATGCCAGGAGAGCATCCTTGGCAGCTCCCCTCCGCATGGTAGCACAGTCACAGCTATAACCACTGCCACTTGTGCCAGCTCCAGCAGGGCAGCTGACCCTGAGAAACCCAAACTCAAGGTCAGCAGCAAGCTGAGGGATTTGGGGGTGGAAGGGACAAGCATTTGGTCACCAAAGAACAGCAAGGCCATGACCTGGCATTATGCTAAAACCATGCCACCATGGTTTTTCATCTATAAATTATTTTGGGTCGAAAAATGAATCAAGAATACCCAACTGGATTATTGTCTGCTTCCTGAATTAGTTTCTTAGATTGGCAGCCACTAAGATGTGTACTGCTGACATTGCCTTTATTGTTCAGTCTGGTCTTTTTAAAAATATCCATTCATTCCAGAAGAGGGCTTTGCTTTGCCCCTTATGTTATATTGCTCCAAGAGAGCCACTACAAATTCCATGAAGAAAATTTTTCTCTTGGTCTCATAGATTTCTGCCTCCAAAGAACACACATCAGCAGGGCCCTGAAGCCTGTCAGACCCTGCTGAGGACAGAGAAAAGAAAGGGGTGGGAGGGATGAGAGAATTTGTAGCTGTTGTTTTCCACTGACTTCATCTCACAGTGGATGCACACTCTACTTCAAGCTTTCTCCATGACTGAAACATTTCTAAGGGCTCTCTTTGGGGTAGATTTTCAGCTATTTTCTATTGTCCAAAGCCACACTGGATCTCCTTAGTTGTCAGGGAACTTGAAAAAGCACTTTTATCTCAGTCTGATATCCAGCTGGTTATTTTTTCATCCCTCTGTAAAAGTTTGTTAAATTGGCTCACAGATTCCAAAGCTAGAGAGGGAGTACAGGCATGTACAGATCCCCTTAACATTATAATCACCTACTGTCCTTGCAATATTAGTCAGAAGGTGGAATGAAGGCAGGAAGAGGAAGCAATAAAGTTATGAAAGAGGGTAGTCAAGTAGTATTGGTTTTATATTAAATATATTTAGTCTTACTTTACTGTTTTTTATTAAATGGAACAACATTTTGGTTTAAGAATAACATTACTCCTTTATTATTCTGAATGTATAGTATCAGAGCAATAATCCAAATGGAATTAGTCAAGTATTCTTACAGAAAGAACTACCCAGCTTTCATAATACGTTGTGCTTTGAGTGCTTTATTGGCAAGACTGTGAAGAGATGAACAACTTCCCCCCCGACATGCAGTTACTTTAGTCTATTGAATTGCAATATGGATGCTCTTTGTGGCTTTCAGAAGCCACTGAGCAATTCTCACTGCAATGAGCAAAATTGTCACCAAAAAAAAGAGACTTTTTTTTTTCCTTTTGTAATGTTCTAGTCTTCAGTGTGATCCACTAAACTGTACTGAGATGTGCACTGTGTGCATGCACAGGTATCTACATGCCATTGTAGATCTCAAATCAAGTTGTTCTCATCTAAAAAGAGCAATTCTATATTGGTTTCACTGTTTGGGACTGTCCTACAAATGAACATAAATATAAAATAACTTTTTATCTGTCTTTAGAACATTCACAAATGGCTACACAGAATCCAACCCAACATGCAAGGAAAATAAAGGGCTACTCATAATTCAATCTGGAAAGGTGTATTAACCTTTACCCAGTGTGGTCAACACAACTGAAAAAATGTTTCTCGTTATTTTTCTCCTTTATATTTACTTTTCTATTTTCTGTAATAATTTTTTCTTCAATATGCACACCCACAGCAGTAGATACAATGTAGATACCTTCAGCTCATATACTAAAACAACAGTTTTGCAATCACATTTAATCTGGTTTTATTTAAAACTGAACAGATTTCTTATTGAAAACAACCTCCAAAACAGAGACAATGTGAACCTCTACAGGAATCAAAAAGAGTAAAGAAAGTGATTGGCAAGACGCTGCTTTTTATACTGGCAGTTGAAACATGGTATAACACTCACTTCAGTTTCTTTGTTGCTATTTTGTATGTTTACAGAAGCTTGAAAAATGCAAGCCTTCATTTTACTACTCCATCTAATTGTTTTACTTTCTATTATCTTGAGACCAACTTTTTTTTCACAACAGCTACACCATCTCAGACTACTTAATAATTAACAGAAATCAACATTTAGGGTAGAAATAAATTATGAGCAAAAAACCCTCTCCCGAATCCACCACTCAGAACAAAAGAGAAACAGTGCCTCATTTAGTAACAATCCTCCCACCCTTCTTCCTCGCCTCCTTTCCAGCAACTTTTCTTGGCTCAGTTGGCTGACTGCTTCTTCCTGGAAATAGGTCAGCTTCCAGCCTGAGAGCCTCTGTGTGTGTGAAAGCCTGAGACACTGCCTTTCACTTGCAGTGGTTCAGAACACAAGAAGCTGCACTGAGGAGTTATCAATAACCTCCTACAAAGCAGCTCAAACCTGATAGGATGTGAATTGTGACTGAAAAGTCTGAGAGACTGTGATAACACAACTAGAAGCTGTCTATTTTGCTGTTCAGACACTGCTGCAGAATACGAGATCTAATTAAATTTATCCACAACTTCCTTAGTTACTCTACAAAACTTGTCTTTCTCATCCTTTCACAACTCCCTACTTGTGGCCCAGATATTTCCCTCCTTGTCTGCCAGAGCAGACAAATCAACTGCTCTTCATCTGTAGTTAAGAAATCCAGACAATCTACTATACACTCATGGACTGATTCCAAATAAATGCTTAGGAGCTATTCCTGCAGGACTGGCAACTTCCTATGGGTTTTTAATAAAGACAGCAAGTATTCAAGCCTACTCAAATTTATTACCTTGGTATGTTTCCATCCATGTTTTCAGTGGGGAAAAGCTTTATTTTACAGAAAATTCACCTTAATTTCATCTTTTTGTTATGACATGAAGTTTTTCTTTTATCTTGGTACTAACAGGATTGTTGGACTTTGTCCTTAGAGTTCCACAATTTTTTCTCAGCACCACAAAGAGATTAAAAGTATGTGAGGGTAACAAGCTGTACACATATATATGTTGTTTATGCAGTTGTCACTGGCCTTCACAAGTAATGATGACAAACACAAAAAACCTTGCATGCTTCCCTATGATAAAAACTGACTTTCCAAGTGGCATTTCACGCCAGCAGTTTCTCTTCCCTTGTGTCCACATTATCAGTGGCTGCATTTTCTGTTTTTTAAACCAGGAATATTTCCAAATATAGTCAGAGAAGCGTGAGCCACGTTACAACCCTAAGAGAGGAAATGCATGTCACCACATTGAAAGCAATGTGACTGCTGTCTGTACACTCTATATGCCACATTTGCTCATCTCAGCTGCTAAGAAAACATGACTGTACAAAGCAAAAATGCAGGTTTTCACACAAATATCAAGAAGGGAAAGCAACCACAGGTATCTGTACTTCTCTACCCATATCACACTCTACATATTTGAAAATTACAGTGTATTATAACTGTATTATATTATATTGTGTGTTATATCATATTATACCACTATTAAATGTGACCTGAAAGGCTAAACTAGAAAAAAGCTGAGGGACTCGCCATCACGATCCATCTCTCTGCCACTCCAGTGTCACTGCCTAAATAACGAGGACTGCAGTGGGTCCAGTGACCATTCCATCATACCGTTTTTGGGACATCATGTTTAAGACTCTGCTTCTCTCTCACAGCTTCTGAAGCTAGCTGGGAGCTTAGTTCTGTGCACAGACAGCCACAGAAATAAGAGCAGCTCAGCTGTAAAAAGTTTGCTACACCAGCTTCCTGCAATAAGAAAACCTCCTAGGCACCACAGGATATATAACAGAATACTTGGAAGAGCTATAATTATCAGAACATTTGTTCTCTTGTGCCAGAAATAATGACTACTTCTCTCCTTTGATTTTAATGGGAGCTCATGGCTGGGCATCCTGAATAGTAGGCAGGTGGTCCCAATCAGTCACTTGAAATTGCACCTTAATGCACCTAGAAATGATCAATTCTGGCACCAGATAGTGTCTAGGCAGAATTTGGGCACATTAAAATCAAGAAAACAATCCAGGAAGCCCAGACTTCGGCAGCTGGATAACCCACAATGAACCTAAAATTACCTGTCACTTAGGTTTCATTACACAAAGTTGCACAGAAGTTTAGAATATGAATCAGGTGTAGAAGCAGCCCTGTCTGAGAGTAAAGTATTCTACCCTACTCACTAATTCTACTCTACCCACTCTAATACAACAGCAAGAGACAATTAGGGATTTTCAACATAATTACGTCTACTTGAAATAATTAAATTATTTAACTAAACAGCTAAGTAACTTCTTTTTATGCACAACCAAATAACTCAATGTGAATTGCATGGGTAGTTGGTCCAAAAGAGCCAAAGAACTCCTCCCAGCTAAATGCTCAGACATTCGGCCACAGGCAAGACCTATATTTGCCTGTCTGGCAACATGAATATACATCCTGGGATGAGCTGAGACTTTGTTTCAGTATGTGGGGTAGAGGCTGCTTGTCTGACTGCTTTATTGCCAGGTAGCAGAGATGCTTTTGGAAAACACTGAGAGGTGAATCTACATCCTGGGAGCCTCAAGGGAAAACTAGACCCATATTTCCCAGGTGACTGTTACTATTACTCCTGAAGCAGTTATCTCCTGAAAAAAAGCTGAACTGGACATGTGTCTCCCAAAAGTCTTCCCCATCCTTGACCTCAGCAGAAGGAGGCACCTCATGCTGGTGCCTGAGAAGGATGGAGTTCAAACACCCTTGATCCAACTCTCAGCTTCAGGAGTCTTCCTTCTTTG
Source organism: Nicator chloris (assembly GCA_013400495.1). NCBI lineage: Eukaryota > Metazoa > Chordata > Aves > Passeriformes > Pycnonotidae > Nicator > Nicator chloris. The sequence goes on along the minus strand of WAAE01010045.1, from coordinate 13,214 downwards.
CAAGAAGTTGGTTTATTGTGCATTTCAAAGTACTGGGTCCAAGGCACCTAACTTTGCACTCTGGGGCAGGTGGACCATGTTTTAGGTGAAGTGGGGCTGCAGCAGGCAATATCCCAGCCCTTGGCCCACATACCACACAGGGTCTACCGGGATGCCAGTGGTCAGGTTGGTGACAGGCTATCTGTAGTCAGAGTGCAGAAGGACGTTATCTAGTTATCTTTCTTTTTTTCTTTTTTTTTTTTTTTTTTTTTTTTTTTTTTTTTTTTTTTTTTTTTGGTAAAATGCAGCCATTGTATATTTTGGGGTCAGAGAGAAGGGCCCATGTACATTTAAGAAGAGTTTTCTGGAGATAATACTTGGTTCCACAAAAGCAGAACAGTTGCTTTTTTGTCCTCACAGAACCAAAGTCTATTGTAGCTCTCAGCTTCTCCAAAGGACAACTCCAGAGACTCAAGTACTTTTTTACTGTTCAGTATGATGAACTGGCATTTGGCAGCTTGGAAAGGAAATCAAAAACTTAAAAAAAACCAACCCATACCAACCCCTGCTTCCCCCCTGGGGGGAAAAAAATTAGTAGAGACAGTGAAACGAAAAGATATTTGGTTAGAGTTAAATGGATAAGTATTATTAGCAGAGCTGAAGGACTACTGTGACAAACGAGGTTCACTTTCCTG
>WAAE01010045.1:0-12530 GCA_013400495.1 Nicator chloris | reverse complement strand
GTGCTGATAATTCAGCACATCAGTAGCAGGGTCCTCTTCACATGTTCATTGGAAGTTATCCCAACCAATTAGTCAGTTCAATTACAAGCATAACTGTATATCAGCTATCCCACTACTGTGTCTAAGTAAAAAAGAACTATACAGCAGAGTCATTCCAACACTACACATTTAACATTTATCTCAATACTTGCGAAAAGCCAATAACATAACATATATCTATAACACTACTATGTGAGTAGCACTGCTGGATTTTTTTCTTTGTTTATTGTTTTGCCCATCTTAGTAAGAGTTCCTTCTCAGTAATTTCTGCTATTTTATATTTGATCTATACATATTTCAGGCGTGTTACAATGGGAACTTTATTTGGTGAGTGTAGTTAAAGCAAGTGTCATGTCACTTAAATTTTTTCTATCCAGGAAAGGTTAGCTAAATTATCATTTGAGGAATTTTAGCTAAATCTAAGTTTAATACTAGAAATTCAATCAGTTCTATGTGTATCTAAAGTACTGCATATAAAGACAACTGCATTTTATACTACACAGTAGGAATACTAGATAAAATAGTTTTAAAATTCATTATTATAGACTGCTGTCATCACCTTATTAGAATTTACTGTTAAGAAAATAGAATCACTAAAAATTATTTAATAAAATGTTGTGCTATTCTTTAGTTAAGAATTAATATTCTCTTTAAACAGGAAATTCAAATAACAATACAGGCGCAGGGATATTTGAGTCACACATCCTCCTCTGCAGTGATATTTGGTAATTATCTAGGATGCATTAGTTGCCTCAGGACATAATACTCCACTTGCTGCTGCTTTTGACAGGTGCCTCAAGGTGATTCTTTTGTGTTTTACTCTCCTTATTGTAGCATGTTGCTATCAAGAAACCAGGACACAAACTTGTGACACAGGTTGCCCTGATTTGACACCTACATAGACATCTACTCAACTAAGAGAACAGGACCAGCCAAGAATAAATTTAGGTCTGAACTGGAGTAATTTACTGTTTTGTTCTTTTGGCCGAATATATAATGAAGTAGAATTTCTTACCCAGTGTGCTTTCTCAGTTGAAGAGAAACTTGAACACAGAACTCACAGAAACTGAGGAATAATGAGAAGTGACTGCTGTGCATGTGGAAATTTAGACACATTGATAGCTAATTCCACTGGTTTACCTGTGTGCAGGTAAGGTGTGACTTAAGTAAGGCAGCACAGAGCATGGCACAGGCATATCACCCAGAAAGTGCTTGGGTGACAACTTCTAGTAACAGCATCCTTAGCTGCAGTAAGCTTGCAGAGCCAGCACAAGGCAGCTACTCCTCAGTCAGGTAAGTCAGGTAAGAACACTGATTTTGCAGTTGGCTGAGGTAGTTATTTACCAGGTAATCCAGTGGGTGAAGCAGCCTGGTCACCTGTAGTCTTACGATCACACACACAGCTTTGTATTGCAGTCTTAACACAGCATCAAACACTGCCAGCTTTACTTGTTTAAGGTCACTTATGTTTAAGACAGATAGCTAGACAGGCAGATAGATTAGCTGTCATATAGATAAAAGGTAAAAACCTAGTTCAACCCTTCACACCCATCCACCCCTCACTCACCTCTCCACCCTCAGACTCCACTATTTCCTTAGGTATTTCTACTGTGTATTTCTTCACTTCCTCCCTGAAGCCTGCTGTTGACAGTAATTTCCCCCAAGATTTCTTTATTGTCTCTCCTTTAGAAATAACCAATCATTATATGCAAGGAGATTCATGTGATTAAAAAAATAAAAAAAGAAAAGGCTTGCAACTGTATGATATAAGGGAATAATGACAAACTTGGAAGCAGGTTGCAAAGGGCAAAATAAATCAGGAATAAGATGAGAGTTCCATCAGGGCTGTGCATAACTTCCAAGCCCTTCACCCTGTCTAACAACAATTTGAAAGGGGCAAAAGAATCCATGACATTCATCATGTGTGACATTCAACCATGCAGATGCCATTCAGTTGCGCACAAAAAAATCTTTGCTCATCCTCCATTCAAAGAGTCTATGTTGATCCTACTTCTTTGCCTGCTCTTTTAAGTCCTGAGTAATATGTAAGTCTTATTATGTTTTTATAGCATGCGCACCTCCAGGAGAAAATAAAATTTTCTCCTCTGAAGATCCAGAAATGCTACTCAGGGAATAATTCAAAATAGTGATTATCAGCACTCAGAATATTGAGTTTATTTGGCAATTCAGAAATCACAGCCTGATTTGGAAGTGATGGAAATGCTTACGTTGACTCCATTAAATGACTTTAGTATTTGCCACCTCCAGAAAATAATTGTAGTATGAGCAGGAAGCAGATTATTGCATATTGCTTCAAAAAGATACATACTCATACTTAACTGATATAGACAGAAGGTATAGTTTATCTTGTGTAATTCACACTCATTTTTATTTTCCTTTTATCAGTGCCTTAGGTAAGGGTATGTTCCTATAGCTATTAACACAGATATATGTGAGTCTTCCACCTAAGGGTTTATAAATAAAAATCCTTCTGTGTTATCACTTTTAAGAGAAAAGAAAACTAAGGCTTAGACAGTTCTTTGATGTCCTTGAGTAATTTAAATTTGAACAGTAGAGCTAAATTATTTACACAAAAAATCAGCTTATCAACTTGTTCTGTCTTGCTGTATAAGGTCTGAAATCCCAACACCGTGTAGTATCACCAGGCCAGAGATCAGTATGTGAAAAAGAAGCTCTAAACACTAAAACTGTTAATGGAAATGTCCTAAGCCAAGCAGATAGCATGTGTTGGTATGCAAGTGCATGGCTATGCCGATGAGAATCCAGCCTGTGTCCTGTCTGCATTTCAGCACCGTCACCATGGAAATGGGAACCAGCCTGCACAGAGCCTAACAAAGGAAACCTTTAAACGAAAATTGCAACACTGGATAGAGACTGCACAAGATTTCTGCTGGGGAAAATGACTTGCTTTACTCATCTGGACATGCAGAAACACCCTTTTACCTGCATTAATCCTAAAGGAAAGTACTTCATTCACAGTTAGCTGTTTTAACATTAAGCCGTTACTCTGGTAGTTCCAGTTATTAGCCCTCATGAAAATACACCACATGAAGTATACACAAAACCCACTTTCATTCATTCAAAATCACAATAGTGAAGAAAGACCACAATGAATAATATTTATATAGTGGCTAGGAAGCACAATGAAAAAAAGGACTAGCTGTACTTTTACTTCTTTAACTTCTTAAAGTTCTGTGACACTGAATCAAAAAAGCAAAGAACAATTCACAGGTTGTTCCAAAGAGAGGCAGTTAAAACTTGTTGGTAGGATCTCATGTTGACTTTGACCAAATTATGCACAAATAAATATTAACTGTTGAAGTGTTTAGGTGTCTGATGGCAATAGCCAGCATGCTTTCTAAAATAAACATAATACAAAATATAAGTCCTGTAATGCGGTATGAATGAAGCCTTACTTTAATCTGCAATGCTGTGAGAGGCAAAACTCCAAAAATAATATGCAGTAGTGCTGCTACTACTTGCTACCTCAGAAAGAAGGAAAAACTAGAGATAGGTTTACTTTAAGAAGAGTTCATATTTGGGTCCTGCTTTCAAGCCATCTCCAGATTATAGAATGATTTTTAACATTAACATTACTCACAAATACAATAATAAAACATCAAGGTATCAAAAGATGATCACAGAGGGAGAAAGGCAGAAATCAAAATAGGCTGTGCAGATTTAAGTTAGTGTGCATGGATGCACATTAAAAGCATTTTCACCCCAGCTTTTAGCTTCATTTATTGCACCAAATGTTCAATTTCCATTTGCTATTCAGTTATCAGTTTAGTCCATTCTGCTCTGTACATTGCCATGTACTTTTTATGTATATGATTTTAACCTTAGCATCTTCCTAACTGATTATTGCCTACATATCTTGACCATAAAATATAAGTATTTGCGTGTGACAGAGGATTTATTTTCTGCGCTCAAGTGAAATGAGAGATCATCCTTGCTCTGTTAAAAAAAAAGAAAAAAAAGTACTTACACTTACCACTTTTGGATATCTAGTGATACAGCTAAAACCTTATATTTCTCACATTTCAAAAACAATTTCCATTTAATTCAGTCACAGCTGTGAATACAGAGCATCTTTGCACATCAAGATGCACTTGTACAACCAGCTCAAGCCAGTGGAAGTGACAGTTACGAGTGAAACGGACTTTTCTAGCTTTCCTCCCTCCTCTGGCCACGAGTTCTGACTGTCTCCTATGCCAGCACTAACAAATAAATTGCTCAAGTGAGCAGGATCAGTTCAGCTCATCTCCAAAACTAACCTGGCTCAAAAGGGGCAAAAAATTTTTCAAGCAAATGGGTCCCTGACCTGTTCCCCAGACTAAGCCACGGTGATAGCACAGAGAAACGGGTAGAAACATACAAACAGGAGTGGATGAAATGTCCTTGCAGTGTCAGCTCCACATTCAGGTCAGCTTAACCAGATTGTGAAAATGCAGCTTCAGTTTTGAGAACCCCTGGCTGAGCAAAGAGAAAGAGAAGAACACAAAAGCTCCAACCACATGTCAAAGATTTGATTTAAATGACTCGTCTGATATTGTACTCAGCTTTTGTGGGAAAAAAAAGAGAGCGAGAGAGCGAGAGAGAAAGGATCCACTTCGTAAGGAAAAGAGAGAAATTTATTTCTCTTAATCCTACATTTCATCTGCATTCTTTAGACCTCTTTCTACTTTCAAAACTAAGCAAGGCAGGAGTTCTAGCTCAATCTCTGATCACACCATCTTTCTCTGTTCATAGGTGGCAACAGCATGATGCACCTATGTGTAAAAGCCAAATCCAGGTGGCTAACTTACTCTGGGCACTTTCTAACTTTTGCATGTTAAATGCCATTTTTACAGCTGCCATTCCAGTTTAAACAAAAGTCTACTGAAGAAAAATAGCTTGAAAGTCTCCTATTTCTCTATAGGGCCTTACAGCCCTTTTCTTACATGGTCCCCATCGTGGGAAATTCTCTATTGTACATACACACCCCAATTTCAGATAGACCTGTTTTCCCCTTCAGTCTGCCTGGGTCCCAGAGAGACTTGAGAATCCACGGCTGTCATGTGGTAGACCTGTAGCCCAAAAGGCATAACTCTTACGTTGCTGCAAGTTTTCATTTCAGAGTTAAAGAGTTCAAGGGATGTGTACTTCACAGAGTGGAGATTTTATGAATGTGCTAAGAGTTGTATCATTCGCATCCTGAGTTGCTGGAGGAAGGTGCATGTTAGGCTTCAGTGTGAAGGCTTGTTGAGACAGTATAGGTGAAGTCACCCCAAATTTTACTTTCTTCCCTAGATATGATCCTCCAATACTATCCTCCAACATTTGATAATTCACTCTAAGTGAATTATTCTTATAAAAAGGAGAACAAGCTGATTCATCTGAAGCCCAGTTAACAGTTGAGAGCATGTAATACAGACAGCAGCCTATCATCCAGAAGCAAACTGAAAAGCAGAGTGACTTAAGCAGCAATGAATATTGCTGTAAAAATAACAATACGAGAAGTTGAGAGAAAATTTTTGTATTTGCAGGCATAGATCTAAGAATTCACATGGAAACATCTGACTAAGGTGCACAACAAGGTGGACATAAATTAACTGAGAATTTAGCTGATAAAAATGCATTTCTTTCTGGAGAAGTACAGTTTTGCAAAGACTTGTTACCTGGCCAAATTTAGGTAGACAATGCAAATAGTGCCTTCCTGCCAAATTTCAAATACCTCCTCTGAAGCATGAGGGCACTAGAGCTTTCCAAAGAAAATGTTACCAGAATTGAGCCCAGGAAAGCTACTGTATTTTCCACTGGCTTCACTCTCAGAGAGTGCTGGGCTGTTTTGGCTCTGACTTTGAAGAACAGGATAAGGAAAAAAAATGAATGCTTAAAATGTAAATTTAAAGAACTGGATGTGGCAAATCTATCAGCAGCATGTAGCAACAGAAAAGCTTCTGGCTTTGTTGCATAGGTTGCCCTGTTAATGCATAATTTATTCCTCATAATATTATCTACTTCTCTATGGTATATACTTTTTGGTCATCAATTAACAAGGTTGGTAGCAAAGTCATGCTATCAAAATGATAGTTCTGTTTCGATCTCTTCTTCTTGTAGCATCTACAAAATCTTAATGACTTTCCAGACACAAAGTACACATCAACGAATAACCCACTACTTCACTGTTGCACTATTTTTAGTTGAATTTAGATACACAATAAAGCACCCCATGCGATCCGTTTAATACAGCTGATAATTCAGAAGTTAATATACTGACAAAAATCAAGTCTGGAATAACTTGGAATATTTTCTGGAAGTAATGAATAATTCAGTTAAGCTATCCCAATTAAATTTAAGAATATCACCTTGAAAGTAAACCAGTTCAATAGAATTCAAACAGTTTTAAAATTATTATGGGAGAGCTAAAAGAGTTCCACCATAGCAGAACTCTAAAAACACTTAGAGAAAGCTCTTCTGTCCTGAAACTTTCTTTTTCTTGCTACTCGTACAAGATCAAAAGGGCTTGAGCAAGCATTAGCCCGGTAATTGCATCCACTAACATCAAATGTCATAATACATCTGAAATCAACATTATGACAGCTTTCATATTTATAAATTGAGATAAATCATGGATAGTGCCTGAACAAAGTAGACCTATCCCACTTCTGTCATTCACAATGCCAGGGGAATTCCCCTCTCACAATCAGTCCTTATCTTCTGTTTTCAGCACTGCTCTACAAATCTTTGCAAGTCTTAAGACCCCATGAATTACAGGGAATGTTAATGGTTCTGGTTTTCAGTAACTGTAACCAGGAGAATAATGGATAGATTAAGCAAAAGTACAGGGTGGAATGTTTTGCCCACTGATAGTTTTCAGAATTTTTCTTTAAAAAAAAAAAAAAATTGCCAAAAGCTTGTTTATGTGTTATATATCACATCACAGGTTAATATTTTTGTATTTTATTTCATGCCCTGCAGCCACACATTCCACTGCAGTACTCGCTATAGTTCCTGAAAGAACAAGTTGGAACAGCTCATCAGTGAAAATTCATTTTCATGCTGCCTCTTAGGTGACTTGCTAATTAAGGGTTTGTGAGAGTATACAGTAATATTAAAACTCTGAAACTGCCTGGGAATTTGCTCGTGGCAAGTGAATATGATTGCATATAGTTCCCAGGAAAATAAATGTAATGGTAATTAAGTTAGCCAAGAGAAGGAGGAGATGGTTCAAGTTTCCCTATCCTTTTCCAAGGAGCAACATTTGCCCAATAGTGTGGTAACAGACGTATAGGACTCTTGCAAATAGGAGTAGCATTCAAAGAGAACATCTTCTTCGCGCCTAAAGAGGTATAATCATCACATAATCCTAAATTCACACATCAGACTCTCCCCGTTCCCTCCGCGCCAGCGCGCATGTACACAGTCCATTTACGGGAAAGTGAAATCTATACCACTCAAGGAGTTTAACCTGCTTTAAAATCGCCGCCGACACACCGCACTGGCACGCAGCCACAGCCCACCAGCTCGCAGCCGCGCACCCACCGCGCGTCTGTGCCCGGCCCGGCGGCGACCCCCGCTCCGCACCTCGCGCCCGCGGGGAGACCTTCCTTCCCTCCCTCCTTCCCTCCTTCTTTTCTTGCTTCCCGGAGCGGCGGGACGGACAGACGTACCCAGCGCGAGGAGCAGAGGCGGCAGCGCCGCGCCCGCGGAGCCCATGTCCTGCGCAGTGCGAGGTCGGGCCGGTGCCACTCCCGAGCTGGCCGCTTCCCAGGGCGACACTGAGCGCCACCTGCTCCGAGCCGCCCCCAAATACTCCTCCTCCTCCTTATTTTCCTCCTCCTCGTCCTCCTCTTCCACGCCCCCTGCGGTCCCCGGCCGTGGAGGGGCCGGAGGCAGCTCCTCCCGTCTCCTGCCCCTCGATCCGCACCCGCGGCGGTGCTGGCGGTGCTGTCCCCTGCAGGCTCTGCAGCCGAGTTGCTCCCCTCGGTTCTGCCCTGGTTTTATTCCCTGGAGGAGACCCCTGCGCGGTCGCCCGGCCTGGCCCTGCCCAAGGCTGCGTGCCCTTGCTTCATGGCTGTGCTGGAAGCAGGGCTTCGGGATCGGGGCACCCACCACCCCCGCCCCGGGCAACAGCGTTTTGGAGGGCTGCGGATGCCTCTTTTTTTGGTGGCAGAAACCTGTAGAATACTCTTTAAACCTGTGTTTGTTGAACAATGTAGAGTGGCTATCTTCCTCGAGTATTAAGTTGCACATTTGATGACAGTGAATCTGCATCTTCTTTAACTGAAATTCTTGCAGAATATGCCCCCAGGTATTCAGGAATGAAACAGGATCCAGAAGCCTTGTCACACAACTGTCTTGAACTTGATGGTGAAGATGTATTGCCTAGGCAAAATAACTGCCTACATTGCCTTAGATGCCAGGCCAATATCCAGGAAGACAAAGAGAATCTAAGCCAGTAAAAATAGGGAGTTAAGGATTTGACTTCCTAAGGAGTCAGAAAGAATTCCTACACAAGGTGCTGTGTAGCTTTCAGTCTACCTAACCTTGTCAGCACTGTTTGAATACTGTATGTGCAGAATATTTGAGAAACATGCATTTTCTCCATCCCACAGTTCCAGTAAATATCAAAATTTATGGCACTACCTTTTCATATGGAATGTATTTCATTTTGTACAATGAATTCTGCTGAATAATTTGAACTTCTTGGCATTAACACTGTGTAATGAAAAAGACAGTTGTCCTGGAAAATTGAAATAAAAAAGCTTCCTTCCTTCACCCTTTTTGGCATCTAGGTCATGGCCTTTTAGGTGTGACACACTGTAGCTATTATTTAAGGACCATCTGTATTGTCTCAGCTTCTTATTTGTTTTTAGCATTTGGAAACTGAGCTGTAAGTTAAAATGAAGAAGTTTGTCAGCATTTTTCAGCTGGTGGAGTTATTCAATAGGTTTTTTTGGACATGGGTTTTATATGGACAACATGTGGTTAAAGAAATCTTTGCCAGGATGTTAAAATCCGCTTGAAGGAAGTGCAGCAGAGACCTGTCTTTGTATAACTTACATTGAATTCTTTCATGTATTTACTTTACAGGACACACAGGAGTGTTACCCATCCTAATGCAAGAGCTTGTACATGGGCTTACTGGGAGCACCTCCCAAGACACTGTCACTGCTGTACTGCAAAGCCCTTTCCAAAGCCCTTGGTCAGTCATCACCAGGGATGAGTCACAAGCCGCTGGGAGAACTCTGTTTCCTTTGCATGGTGTCACACAAGACCTGCAGACACCTCAAGCAGTATCAAAGTGCAGATACTGAAGCAGTAACACCAGCTTCAGCACCCAGACTGATCCAGGGACCAGTGGGAAAATTGCGATGGGAAGAGAGCCATGGGAGCTTTTCTTTTCACCTGCACTGACTGTATACATGTATGTGCCACTCCAGGACAAGAAGGAAAATCTATACTTCCACAAGGAAGAAGAAGAACACTAATTAATAAATACTAATGAAAGGACAATAAAAAACAGCAAACAAAAATCCACAGCATAGAGAAAAATGGTTTCCTAATAATGGAATAAACCCAGAGTTGCCCTCTGCCCCACCCTAAAATAACCTCTGCAGACTAATGTCTCAGTTTCCTAAGAGACAATGTCTTTGATTCAGTTACATCATTCTAATTATAAATATACCCTTAGGATATGAGACTTTCTTTCTCATCCAGACACAATGTTGAATAATTTCTCACACACAAAGGCTGTCTCCCAGGGTGTTACTTCTAGGACCAACATCCTTCAGTGTTTACAAAGAATAGGTTGTAGGAAAATAAATACTGTGACAATTACTGTATTGTTTAACAATACTCCCTCAGGTGAGTGCTTTTGTTTCAAATGATTATAAGCCACTTGATAATAACCTTCTTATATAATCCTGAACTGTACTTAGTATATTATAGGAAACAAAAGTTTTTATATTGTGCAATTTTTCACCTTTTTTGGCTCACTTCAGCAATTTTATACATATATTGCACGTATTCAGGGGAATTATTATTTATTATTGTTCACCTACACTGATAATCAAATTACTCAGGGAACAGTTTGGTTAGTGCTCCTTATCTCTGCACTAAAAAATGGATTCTGATACACACCCTTTGCTGGACACGTGTTTCTTGTTTAATGATGTTTTACAGCACCTTGTCATGTCTGCATGTCATTTATCACAGGGACACTTGCCAAAACTGCCATACCTGCCTGAGCTGATTTGCAAAGTTGCAGTCTTGGTCCTATGCAAATACAGTGTGCTTGCACATTAGAATAAACTATTTTGTTACCACGGGCCAAACAAACTTTCTTTTCCACAGTAAGGACTGTGTGAAGCAGGTTGCTTGATCACTATGAACAGACCACTAGAATTTTTGAATTTTCAAGGAAAATTAGAAGTTGCAAAGTGAAGATAATGAAGAAATATTTGCTTTTAAAAGTTATTCTGGTAAACACATAATTAATGATCAATTTTACAATTTATGCATGTTATTCTAGCTTTTTAATGTCATAGAAAAATATGCAAATTAATGCCAACCTTCTTAGAGAAATATGCAGGTTTTTCCATTTTTTGTCATTTGCAAAATTTAGGAGTTCTCTGTTAATGAATTTCTGGGAGGAAATCTTGGAAAAGTGACTAATTTACACATAGGAGGCTCAGATGCATGGCTCCAGGTCACTTTTTCATTTGTCTGAAGATGCTAGAGGGAATAGCTACCAATAGTTATTTTTTAAGCAGAAACATGGTGTCTATAACAAAAATGTTATATGAAGGGCTCCACTGAAGGAAAAAGAACAACGTACTAAGAAAACCCCAAATCTATAGAGGAAATGTTAAAATTAGCTGTGAGAATGTAGTTTAGACATTAGTAATAATTCAGTTTTGAAATAAAACTGGAAAAGGTCAAAAATATGCTAATAGCATTTTAGGTAGCACATAGGGAATGAGCAGAGGACAAAACAGCACTTTGCTATGCTGTTGTGCAAACCACACATTTTTAACACTTTTTGCAACTTTGGCTCAATCATGTCAAAGTGCTACACAGGAACTCTCCAGTCTTGGTTTTGATGTACAGCACCACTTGCTACTCTGGATGTACCAGCACACATTTACTTGTTTCTTGCTGTTTTGACTGAACTGTGTTCTACCCAGCAGAGAACACATGCACGTATTTTTACCAATTCCTTTTTCAAGGAAGGAAAGCTTAAATCTGTCATGGGGAAAAATACAAATGGGATGTAATGAAGCCAGTGAAGAAGTGGATTCACCTGTGATCCCAAAAAATGAGATCCTATAGCAAAGCCAACTAATGCAACCTACGTAATTTCAGGGTCTCTGGAGCAGCTGATGTGCTACTCCAATTACCAAAGTATTAACCTTGATACAGCTCCAATAATCACATGAACTCTTAAAAAGAGTGGGTATCTTTAAAATATTTATCAGACAGGATTTAAAAGCACCTGATGAGAATACAGGAGGTATTTCTTTAGAATATGCCTTTGTTTACATTTTTGACCATTTCTATTTTGAAAACTTCATAATTGTTTGATTTTTTTGGAATTAAGATCTATAAATGATTCCTTTTTATTTGCCTGCCATTAAAAATTGCTCAGGAATTTGGTAGACATTTTTTACCAAACCTGACTACCTTAACAATTTCCACTGAATCCCACTGAATTTTTAACTAAGCATGTGGGAAATATTCCAGTCTTAATGCATTACTTTGTGATGGATTTGTTTTCATTTTTTTTTCCTTCTTGGACTGTTTGCAATTTAGGTGTGTGAAGTTAATAAAAAATGATACTGAATAAAAAAGAAATCCCATCTTTTGGTAAATTTGTAACTGCTGAACTGGACCTATTCTCTCCTGGTTATTTGCTACATTATGTAGGATTAGCTACAAACCTTGAGTAAAAGATGAAGCATCAGAAAGGTGGTGGATAAAATGTGGTAATGCGATCACATGTCTAGTTGACTGTAAAAAAGCATTCACATTATCACAGAATCAATCAGATTGGAAAAGACTTCTGAGATCATCAAACCCACTTCAATGTCTAATCATCCTTTCTGTGAAGAAATATCTCCTGATGTCCAGTTTCAACCTCCCTTGGTGCACCTTGAAGTTATGTCCTCTCATCCTATGGCTGCTTGAATGGCAGAAGAGATTGACATGCATCTGGCCACAGCCTCCTTTCAGGGAGGCTTTCATAAGGTCACCCTTGAGCCTCTTTTCATCCAGGCTGAACATCCCAGCTGGTCCTCTCTGCTGCTCCTCATGGGATGTCTTCGTTTGGAAAAGACAGGTGTGTGCTAGGGAGGGCAGGGCCTCCCTTGGAATGGAGAATTCAACACCACCCCCCACCCCTCCCAGAATTACTATAATTTTGAAAATTAAAGGGCTCTCAGGCACAGATATGGGGGTAGCAATAACAGTTCTTTGCTAGTATG
>WAAE01010042.1:0-54895 GCA_013400495.1 Nicator chloris | reverse complement strand
CCTGGAGTTGGGAGAGGCCGTGTGGAACAAGGGATACCCCAGCGATATTCCACTTTTTGAAATCTGTCTTAGCCCCGTTCTCAAAACCTTTCTTTTCCAAGCCCTTTTTTATCACGGTGATGGTGGTGCTGTGCTTGTGTTCACATACAGAGGAACTTGTAGTCTTTATGCAGGAGCAGTAGATGTGTCTGGCTGTGACAATAGGAACATCTTTAGTATATAGAACTAAATGTTTAGTACGTACGTATATAACACATTCGGTGGCGGGTCTGAACGTATGAGGTGCAAGAGATTCCTGATTCTGAAAGCAAGAGTTCTCATAGCAAATTTGTGTTTGAGGGGAAGTTTAAACAACTTGCCAAGTGCTGCTCTCACACAGATATGAGCAGTGTGCTGGGTTGTAGTGTCATGGTGGAACTGGGGAGGTTGTCTGCGATTACTGGGAAAGCTGCTGACAAATTATCAAACAGCAAAGTCATTCCTAGGCTTGACTTACTCTCTTGCCTGCGGTACTCACTCCTGAAGTTGAAGCAGATAAAATGGCCTTGCTGCTTGCTTAAATGAAAAGGCTCAGTAATATTTGATTGACTACAAATGCACAGTTACTATAATTATCTCTAAACTAAATACAGTCCTGAGAGCTACTTTTTAGGATTTTGAAATATCTTTCTTTTTTCAGGATCTTATGAGCAGTAGGTTGGGTGAAGAGAGGAAGCCTCTGTTTGAGAAGCATATGAAGTTTCTTCATAGCAAGAGGATAAGCAGAGCTATCTTAGAAACAAAAAGATCTGTAGGCAGCTGGATACATCTAAGACAATGTCTAAAAAATGCATAGAATAGTGTATATACGTACACACTTCTAGATAAGAACTTGCTTGTTTGGAATCGAGATAAAAATTTAAAAAATTATTCCTCAAATTTAGTGCATTGTGATACAAACCCAGAAATGCGCATCAGGCAATGCTTCTTCTTTCCTTGGATTTTCAAGAGAATTGAAAAGGATTCTCACCTTCTCATCAGCCCATTTTGTTTCTCTTTTATTTTAGGGCAATTAAACTTCCTATAATACACATGTACATTCCCTTTGGTGTTTTAATTTAGCAGGATTTTAAATCAAGCCTGTAGAAGACGCTTGCTGAAGCAACAGGAATGGTATCAGTTCATAGACTCTTTTTTTCCCTTTTGAATTTATACAGCTGAAAGGAGATACCTTCTTTACCTGACCTCTACTGTCCCACCATTTGTGACAATAAGTTTCAAAATATTGGGTGTTTACTCTGTAGATTTTCTTTTAATTTACTGTGATTCTGTAGGCAAAAGGAGAAATTTATCCTTGTGTTAAAATAAAATGCTGTCAAGCAGACATTATTCAGAGATACATAAATTGAAACCTGACATCTTCCCTTTTTGTCACCCCTGCTCCCTTTACATGTGATCTACCCTATATTCTCCTTTAAAAAATGGAAATATTTGAGAACACTGGCATGGGTTTGATACCAACACATTTAACTGAATGTAAGCCTTCAGATACACTCTGGAAAACAGTATGCAGATGGTGTCTTGAGGAAAAGAGGCCACCTTTATGGAACAGTGTGATTTTGCAGACCACTTTTATGTTTAGAGAATAAAGCATAAAGGATTGGAATACAATTTTGTTGCCATTTGTTTTTGCTGTTGTTTGAAAGAACTGGAGATAATTGTGTTGGCTTTGTCTGCACTGTGAAAGGTGTGATTTGAGTTAGGGTAGCTGACCTGAACTACTTCACAGCCGTAGGCCTGGTGTTTCATTTATGCCAATAAAATCTGTGCTGCTGCAGAGAAAGGCAATTCTGCCTTTTTTTTTCTGTGTTCCTGCCCCAACCTGTACACTGGGTTAGGGTTAGGTCCTATGCATGTCTATTTCTATGTCATCTGGCACTTGAATTGTTGTTTTGTGCCTGTGAGCATCTTTAAAACTTTGATTTTTTTTTTTTTTTTTACTGAACATAATACCATTTTATATGGAAAATATTAGACAAAAAATATTAAATGCTAAAATATATGTGTGTGTTTGTCTTTATCTTGCGTATAAATTGGTCACCTATTTTTTACTTCATTAATAATTGTTGATTTCTCACAGTAATGCAGATATAAGGAAGCAGACGTCAAGGGAAGAGACTTAATCACACAATAATCAGAGCTGGAATTTTAAATAGGACACATCATTAGCATGTTAATGAATTTTCTCGCTCTGTGCCAGCTGCCCAAGTATAAAAGATATTGCAGATGTAGTGCAAAAATCAGGCTTGGCTTACTGCATTGAGAGCTGTCAGTGCTCTCTATGAAGGAAATTTGACAAAAAATCCTTTCGTATTTTTAGAGATGCTAAAAAATATGCTTTTCATGTTGGATAATAGAAGCATTGACAAGCAACATTATGTATTAGCATTTTAGGATGAATAGGACTAACTTGCCCTTTAGACATTGACTTTCTTCTGAAGCTGTCAAAACGCTGCTATAAAAGTGATCAACTGTTATTGCCATTTTACAGATAGGAAAGCCAGAGACTTAGAGGTCATGTAATTTTACCTGAAATGGGGTGAAACAGTTTCCTAGCTGATGGTCTAGCATCAATCCTGGTTGAATCAATCTCGTGCAATAAACATGGGACACCAAGTGGTGTTGTGATTCTGTGTGAGCTTTGTATTCTTCTGGACCGCAGCCGAAGATGTGATGGTTCTGGGAAAATCACTGAAGGTCTTGTGCTTGATCACTGAGCAGACCTGTCTTACAAAGTCAGAAGGTTCTGTTATGGCAAAGAAGAAAACTGCTTTACAGCCCAAACCAACCAAACTTGTGTTCCAGACAAGTGAGGCTTAATTATTTGCCTGTCTGCCAAACTGTTGGATTGTGCTCATAAATCCCAGCTTGGGTTGATTGGCATTTGTAACCCAGGGCTGGAAATGAAACCTACCCTCTTGTTGTGGTTTCCTCACCGCCAGTACTGATGGGCCAGTTTTCCTGCCTCAGCTGCTGAGTCCTTCCCCTGGCTGCTCTCAGCCTTTTTCTGCCCCTGTTAGGCTTTTGGGAAAGCACCTCCTGTAAGTAATGTATGTACACACACAGCTACGGGGGACCGTGCTTCCCCATAATTGCTAGGTTGTGCTTGCCAAGTCCTGTTAAGCAGAATTGCTATACTGCATTAATTTCTAGAGGAAATATAAAATAAAGGCTTTCATGAACATGAAAGTAGCTTTTTAACCCTTTTAAAAAACACCAAAACCCAAACTACTGTTTGAAGGCTGATATTTCAGTCTCTCTGCTCAACTCTTGCTGCCATCCTTGAGTTTTATTGTCTTAGAAATTGCTTGTGTAAGTCCTAAAGCTCTTACCAGCCTGCTTGTAAAGTAAAGCTTTCTGGAATTGAACAGATATGTTTATTAAACAGCAAACTAGATGTAACAGAGGGGTTTCTTGGGAAGCTGGAAATTTCTATCACACTCAGTTTTACTTTCTTTTGTTCAATACACACACTCTGCATGCTTGCACAGAATATCTCACAGTGTTTTGTCCTTTGAACAGAAGTAAAACCTATCAGAGTTCACTTTTTGATCTTTTTTTAATTAAAATCCCCCAATGTTTTTGCTTTAGAACACTACTTAGGAATAAAATGTGTTCAGAATGTACTTCGAAGAATAACAAAAATTCCGCTATTCTTTTTATAGTCATTGTTCCAAAAGCTGCAAATTTGACTCTTGTGAAGGATGCAATTAATTAGTCTAAAGCTTAATATTGTGTGGACAGCAGAAACCACTTGCGGTGCTGCTTAATGTAATACTTGCCATTGCATACTGAAATATTTATGAAAAGAAGGTCCCATGCTTCATATACAATTGTATAGGATGTGATTTATCACAGTGTTAATGACCATTTGCTACAAAGCAGTTTTATTCTGTTTCAAAGACATTTTTGTTCTGATAGGTGCAACACAGAAAGTCTTACAATAGAAACACGTGCAGTGTGCTTTGCACTGGGAAACCTACCTTTTTTGTTTGTTTAAATATTTGTTTTTAATGATAGCTGTAATATAAAAGCTTCTCTATTTTTCTTCATTTCTGACCTTTGGAATACTATTTGATGATGTCTAAAGACTATTAACAATTTTATGTCATTTTTAATTGTTGCAAAAAACACCAACTAAGTATGACACAAACTCATGTGCCTATGACATAACCAGACTGATTCCATGTTTTGTTTACTGATTTTTTCAAATGGTGTTTTAATGTTCTTCTTCAGTGCTAGTTTTTCTTCACCAAATAGGCTTTCCATATTGTTTCTATAGTTCATCCTCTGTCTGAGAGATTATCTGATTCTGAACTGAAGAGCTGAACCTTTTGATTGCTTCTGTTTAAATAAATCATTAAAGGAGAACACACACATAGTGTGTAACAGATGGGCTTCCGTGAGGAAGAAGAAACTGCTCTGAGTCTCGTGTCTCCACTTCTAATTTGTGTGAGGTCATTAAGTTCTGCATGTCACCCCTTTATGAGATGCTTGTTGTGATTAGAGTGGTGCAATTGAATGGCTTATTGCTTATGTCTATGGCCATCTCTACTTCAACAGTGATCCTGCAGGATTCAGCCAGTGTCCCTCTGATTGGCTTTCACAGAAGGTGTAAAACCCTCGGTGGTGATGCAGGGACAGGACTGGCAGTGCAGCTGGTAGCATCCTTTCCTCTGAGCTAATTCCATGTCATCCTTCCACAAAATCGTCCACATCATCTTTGTTAAGTAATATTTAACTATATGTAGTTAAAGGGGGTTTTTTTGTGTTATGGAATTGCCTTTTTTGATAAATGCTCTCAATAGAATTTAGTAACATAAAAAGAGTAAATTCTGCTAGGCATTTCCTCTAACTAAAATCTGAAATACATTTTAATTTTAGACATCAATTTTTGTCATGATTGACGTGACCAGTATGTTTAAGCATAATTAAGTTTGGCATATATCTGGAGTAACTTGTAATTGTGTTTCTTATAATGGTGATTTTAAAGGTCATCTTGGTATTGTTCATTTAAATATGTAAAATACTTTAGTTTTCACTTGGAGCATAGAGGTTTAGTCTGTATAAATGCAATGGAGGTATTAAATTTAATCTGGCCTTTCTGCATAATTAGATGCAAATATGTGTAATGCAGAAAATGTGAAATATTCAGGCAGCTTGAACTGAGAAAGCAGCTTGGTTCAAAGCCTGCCAGTATCTGTAGAGATCTTTTGATCAGGGCATTTTTCTGTTGATGGTCAAAGGTGAGCTTCTCTTCTATCGCTTTCTTCCAAGATCTGACAGCAATAACTTTATTGAAATGTTTTATGTACCTGTGTAATACTGTTTGGACAGCAATATGAGGTAATTACACACAGAATAATAACTCCTGAAATGACCCAGTACTGGTGCTGGAGTCATAGAGGTGGTTATCTACCAGGTGCAAGGAATAAAGCTTGGTTCTGAAGTTTGATGCTGGGTCTCTTCAGGGAATATGATGTCATCTTTAACTAGGATAAGGACAAAGATATCAAGGTTTTGTAAGTTTAAGGCCACTTTGCAATGGGAGATGGGCAACCTCCCCCTATAATGCAGTGTGGACACTTAATTGTGCTGGTGTGCAGGCAAACAAGCAAACAGAAAGTTCTGATAGTATTCCAGGCCACTTATTCCTTTACATCTGAAATGCTGTTGCCAGCAATATACACAGTGCATTAAACTTTTGGAGTGGGCGTCGCATCCAATTATTCTGGTTTGCCGTCTGTGCTCCAGGTTTCTGCACTGCTCTGCTTTTTAGTTCAGCTTCTTCAGCTGACAGTGATGCAACAGAATAAGTAGGAAGAAGCACCACAGATGAGTTAAATTTGGAATAAATGTGGAAATGCATACCACCAATTTTAATCATTCTTCATTCGATGCTGGTTCTGCAGCTGCATCTTGTGAGGTGCTGGGCTCAGATTGAAAGATCACGTTGTGTTTTGGTTTTTTTTCTTAATGATTATAGCTGGTTTGAAAAAGAATGAGATGCTAAGATGCCAGAAAGCTGGGATTAAAAAAGAGAGAAAAAATAGCATATTCTGTTCATTGGCCACCTAGAGCAGATTCCCATATGTAATTCAAACTCCTTTAGCATGACACTAGCCCTGGTGACAACCAACAAACATTCTTTAGTTTGCCACTTCTGGAGTTTGAATATATCATGCTAGGAAATTTGTAATTCTCTTCCTGATAGTATATAGCTGCTGTTCCTACATGTTATGAGAATTCCAGTTTTGTCAGAAAGATGTGTCTGATGAGCTGCTCAGAAGCAGGCAGAAAGGTCTGTGGGCCTGGTGGTGGAGTGCTCTTAAGAAGAGGACCTAGAAAAGTGGTGATGTGGAGTGACACTTAGCAGATAGGATCAAATTAATTTTCAAAGAAGGGTTAATATTGCTTTCCTTGTCTCACAGATGAGGTAATGGAGGCAGTCAGGGAATTGATTTTGGGTTTCTGTTCATTTTGCCATTACATATAGCCACTGCCTGTATGTATTTGGCCTTTTGGATGGGATTACAGCATGTATTTGACAACTTTATCCCAGACCATTAATAGGTTGGAAGTATGAAAACAGTATTTGGTCTCTTAAAAACTTAAAATTTTGTAGAAAGTGTCAACGAACAGTTGGTCTACCATTCACAGGTTTCTTTAAGTTATATTCATTTTAGTTTTTATTCTCAGTGTCATACAGCATGGTTTTGCTTTGTTGCTGATGGTTTTCATTTGTTTGTTTTGGGGATTTTTTTATGTTCAAGTTATATTAACATGGCATGATATTTTCAGGTCCCAGAAATGTGCTCTTTAGGATACTTTGCCTCATTTCGTTTCTCTTGAGGATAAACATAGAGATGGATAGAATATTTAAGATATAGTGTTAATTTGTTTTCAAGTACTACTTCATGGAAACCAATCTCAGGAAGTTATCCTTTCAAATATTCAGACTTTCTGCAAATTGAAGATAAAAATAGTACAGCATTCTATATTCAGTTAACATTTTGGATTTTATTCAGTTTTTTTAGCTGTAAGCAAGAAAATGTTGGTTTGGGTCATCTGGGATCTGACATAAAATTGATGTGCTAGAAGAAGAGTATACCGCAGCAGAAGCAGAGAGTGCAGATACTTTTTAACCTTTTAATTGCAGATATTTTTCAGATATATGTATTTTGATTCAAAATTTTAGCACTTTAGTACATTTCCACCCAAAAGTTTTCATTCAAGAGTTTTGACAGTGTTCTTGAGTTACAGCGTACAAATCTAATTCTGTGGTTGCATAAATACATGCAATTTGTAAAGAATTACACCTCCTTACATTGATGGTAAATTCACCTCGCTGACTGAAGTCAAATATTTATTTTTCTCAGACATTGCCTTTCATATTTCTTTTGATACTGACTGGCAATATTCAGATAGAGCATCTAAAAGTATGTACATCTAAGCAAAAGAAACCCCTGGGATACCATTCCATTTGGAATACAAGGTGTCCCTCATGAAATACAGGGGTTTTTTCTCCTGTTTTTGTTCCTTCTGATTGTCAGATGTGGAGTAATATCTGCCTCATTCTTTCTTGCTTTTTTTGGGTTTAAGGTTTTCTTTGAGGTATTTGCAAATACAGTAGTAAAGATACAAGCTAAATGAAAGTTTCTATAAAAGATTTTGTAAAATAGGGACATTACCAGCCTTGACTGGTTTTCACTTAATTAATATTCAAAGCGAATGAAATTACTGTCTGCTGTATAGTTTTGTTCCTTTAATCACCACAGGGTTCCATTTATGCTGTGGGTATAAAGCCTGCATGCTGCAGGCTTTATACCCACAGGTATGCAGAAGTATAACCAAATCTGGAGTAATGGATAATATTTATCGAAAGGTGGGGAAGGTATAATACTTGATGATAAATCCAGAATAAACCTACTGAAATTCTAATCCTTTCTAGAAGAGCTGGTTTTTGTCTCTAAAGTTATTTTAATGCTACATGTATTACGGTAAAGAAGGCTTTAGAATAGAAAACCTCTTCCAATTTACACCTTTTACCAAGATAGACAAGTAGAAATTTAAGACAGAGAATTTAAATGGAAGAAAGAGAGATTATTTGTTCTGACTTTGATTCCCCAAAGAAAATGTATTTACATCTTCTCTAAGCTTTTAGTCTTTTTCTGTTCTTCCATTAAATCCTAACTCATTACTCTGAGGCAATGGAAATCTTATTATTTAGAGCAGAGTTAAGTACGTTCCATCTCCGGTTCGGGAACTGAAAGTTTTTACCCAAGAATTTTCTTTCTCTGTCCTTGGAGACATAAACTGGAGCGGGAGGCAGAAAACCGAGTGATTGCCAATGCCTGGAGTTAGGAGCTGGAACTCCGCGTCCTTCTGTTTGATTTCTGTTCTTACGTGAGCAGGAACAGAGGCAGTTTGCTGATGTTTCAGTTGATTTGGGCCACAGATTCCTTGCACGAGGTGTGGTGGTAGCCACAGCTTCTGTTACAACAATACAGTGTTGTGAGGTGTGTGCTCCGCACACTCAATATTTAGGCACGAGAGACGATCGTAGCAGGTGACAGTATACGGCCCAGGGATTTTGTCGTGTATAATTGCAAAGAATCTGTGGCCCATTTGCAACAGGTGCTTGTGATCAGTGTTTCTGATGGCCTGCCAGATTTCCACTGGTAGGCTGAGATCATGTAAGAAATATAAGAAATTCACAGAACTGGATAGTTGAAACGCGGATTTTTTTGTTGTTGCGTTTGAACCTGGTTACTTTACGGAAAAATATTGTAGTAGAATATAATTAAAACTTTGATGCTAATTGAAAAGAAGATTCTCTCATCATATTTGTGGATGATATCTTTGGTTTGATGTGCATGTTGAAGGCTTGGATAAAGATAAACAGGCATGTGTGCCAAGCTGCATACGATTAAACAGTTCATTACCTGTTGGAATTATCAGCTGCAAGACACCTTGCATAATTTGGTCTACAACCTTTATATGCTTTTGGCTGGATTATACCTCTTATCTAGTGAGGTGCATTGAAATATAATTAACAATGTGAGCTGGAAATGACAGGCTGAAACTATGTGTATTTTTGTGCAGATAAACTGTCCTATATCTGGATCAAAAGTCATAGGAACATTTTATCTACTAATTTCTTCCCAGTTCCTGTGTTCTAAAACATTGTACAGAGAAAAATAATCTGTGCTCTGTGCCAGAGAAGAGCAAATAGGCACCAGCCATATCTCCTTGTAGGCTTGACTTTAAGAACCTTTGGAAAATGTTAAATCCTGCAGAAAACAGCAGTTATTTTAGATTTTTCATAATCTTCATTTTGAATGTTTAGTTGGAGAGAGAATTTTGAAAATACATGGAGGCAGGAATTCTGATACGTTGATACCAGCAAGGGTTTTGCCGCCAGTTTCAGCAGAGTTCAGGATTTCACCTCTGGCATTCTCCACACTGAAGCTGCAGCATCTGTTTCTGAGCTGAGCTGCTTGGATGCAGGTCACCTTACTTTGATGAAAGTGCAGTCCACATAAGAGCAGGACTTGGTCAGAAATTCTTTTACCTAGGAAATACTTCAGCTTTATAACAAAATTATAAATTTTGAAGTTGATAGTCCTGGTCTACTAAAGAAGAATCAGGTGTTTTATTTTGAATGTTTAAGCTAAGTTGCTGTTGGTTTAGTTCAGTGAACTTAACAGCCCTTTGACTATTACAGTTAATTTATTATTTTAGGATATTGTTTCTCTGTAGTTAGGAGAAAAATATTTTTTTACAAGTCAGAGCATATGCAATGTGGAATTTCCAACATAATCACCTGTAGCATTTGTTCTTGTTACTGCAGTAAAAAAATGACCTGAACGAAATGTATTGCTCTTGCATTTTCAGGTTTCCAGTGTGCAATCTTCTGGGTATATATATGTTCTTGATCTACTTCTTAATCTGTTTAAGTGTTCCTTGATCTAGTGATCAAAATAAAAATTTTCCTGTGCCAGCAGAAAAATGTTGGAAGTCTGAAGTTTGTTCACTGCTGTTCAGTACCTGTGAAAAAAACTGTGTGAGTACTGGTGTAACATATCCTTGTTCATTAGCTCATGAAGTGGTCACCCACATCCTTAGGTGGAAGGATAGAATTCCAGTGGGAGAGATGCCCTCTAAATAAGCTGTAGACACTAGCTGAAGCATCAAAAATGGCAATGTCCTTTTCAGTACCTTAGATTGCAATGCAAAAACATAGATCTGGATATTTATTAGATTAACTCTTTTCTTCTGCATATCCTTTCTGCTTATGTGGTAAGTAATGACAATCTGAGGAAAACTTGAAAATAACAAAATTCTAGACAGGGACACAACAATTTCTGCAGCTTTGTAGTGCTGAACTGGGCTTTTGACAGTTTTTGGCAAGTACTTGGCTTAGTCTTTTGCCAGCCCAAAAAACCATGGACGGTGTGTCAGTGTTGTAGTCCAAGGATGCTTCAAGAGCAAATTGGCCAATACTCAAAAAGGTTTTGCCTGCAACCTGTACCAGAACTTGATAGTGGAAACGTATTTATAGTGATAGACAAAAGCAGAAGTGATCATTTCTAATGGCTAGTAATTGAAGCTGACAACTTTAGATTATGAAAAAGAAAAGAAAAAAGAAATTGCCTTTTGACTGAAAGGACAATTGTTTTTTGCCAGAGTTCAGCAAATGTTTTATTGTAAATGCCCAGTAACTGTTTGGGGCTTTTTATATATAGTTGCAACTGGAATCAGTTCAGAGAGATCTTACAGGATCATCAAAAGCAATAACTTCTGTTAGACTTGTGTTCTGGAACTGTTGTTTTATAAATAGAATGATAAATAGAGAAGCTATTCCTGTTCTGGTATTTTTTTAGATGAATAAAGCTCAATGCAGAATGGCAACATTTTCTATTAGTGTTAAAATTATTTGGGTTGTGTAGAAGTGCCTGGTTCTCTTCCTTTCCACTTATTTTCTATAAATTTTAATTTACTAGCTCACAATGCTTTTCAATGTCTGAACAGGGTTTTTGTCTCCATCTTACACTATATGAAATAGTTTTCTTACAGTTCAATAATTCAATGAAGTCCTGATTTTCTGAGCTTCTAATCATATGGAGCACAATTTCACACCTTTTCCAGGACAGTATGCAGTTCACCGAGACCACACTCTCTACCTGATTTATTTATTCTTAAAAGAAGATGCCGTACAGAAGCCTTCTCTGACTCAATTCCTCAAAGGCCCAGTATGTAGGTGTTTCCTCATTCTTATGCTGCTTGCATTTTGCCTCTCGTGGTGACCCCTGCTGAGGTCACTTATGTGGCGTAAGAGTGCATTGATTGGGGAAATGGAGACCACAGGAAAACACAGAACTCTAAAAGCATAGAGCATTCTGCAAGCTGTCTGCCTGACCTTGAAAACCAATATTCTCTGGTCTAAGTGGAAGACATATTCACCATTTTGCAGGATAAAGTACCAGGGCAGCAGGATCTTTTCCTGTGTTAGAATACTTTGTTGCTATGCTAAAATGCTGAACTGCAGCTGAGAACCATCGGGGTATACGTTTATTGGTTTAGTTCTGCTTCTGTAGCATCCCCCTGTAGTGTACCAGGCATCCTCCTACGCCTTTCAAAAATATAAAGAAGTAAGAAAACCTCTATCTTCTAAAATTCTAAAATTGGGAGTTGTTTTAAAAGTTCTGAATGCCCAGAGTCTGTCATCTTTGTCATTCTCTATGTTTATGTTTATTTTATACCCTCTTTCTACCATTAGGCATTCTGCAAAGCTTGTATTTTAATACTTCTCCATCTCTGATAAATGCCAGGCATCTATGCAGTAAAAAAAAAGAAAAAAGTTTTAACCTCTGAATTCTAAGCATTAATTTGTATACAACATTTCATTTTCTTTCCCCTCTTTTTGCTCTTGTTGTATGTTCACTTTCATTGTAGGCCTTCAAATTGAAGTCCCGTTGACATGTTTTCCTTTATTTGTCTTCTATCTTTCCCCATCTCTGTTCAAACCTTTTGAATTTTTTTGTACTTTTATTTGTATCTGTGTATGTGTCAAATAATTTCATTTAGTTTATTTTGCTGTTCTCTTATTTCTGATAGTTTTTCTAATGCAAAAGGTTCCTGAAGTAACTTGCATTGGTCCATTTCACTGTTAATTCAATTTTCTATTCTCTAAGTTATTTTTATCACCTTTGGTTTTTCCCAGTTTAACTGAGCTTTCCAAATTCAATGCTTAGTGCTACTTATTTTTTAAAAATATGGACCCTCTTCCGTGTTTCAACGCACATATAGCAAACCTGAGTTATGGATTTTTCTTTCTGCTTTCATGATTTGTGACTTGGTAGTTAGGTGGTTGCTCTAAAAATTGCCACTACTTGCTGACAAGTAGGTTTTTTTCCAGCCTACAAGTTTAGTGCAAGAGAAGAACCCAAATGGGCAGCCATTTATGCTTCTTTCCTCTGTGTGTATATCTTCTCACTGTCCCAAGAAATTTGTTTAGGCTGTATTTTGTATTTGGGCAGTGTAAACAGAGGGTGTCTCACTTCACAGTCTCAGATGCAATGTATCTGAAATTCTCAAGCAGGAGACCCATCTCTGTGTAGTGCTCCACAGTGCCAGGTGCTTTTCCTGTCCCACAACATGCAGATGCTGTGAGAAGTGCCTTCAATGCAAATCCTGCTCCCCCTTACTATAAGGTGGTCTGCTCTCATCAGTAGTAATGAGGCTGGAAAAAACACTCTGTGCACTCTCTGCTGGACCTGCACTGTGGGACAGTTTCCTTATCACAAACCCAATATTTTTCTTACCCTGCCTATTATGCCTGTTCAATGTGGTGCTTAAAGGGTTTGTGGTGGGGTAATCCCGGCTTTGTTGTGCCATCACACATTGCAAATGCGTATTTCCTTCAGCAGTGTTTTCCAGGTTCCCATCTGTTCTTTCAGTTCCCTGTTAGGAAAAAGGTCCATGTTGAGCTGTGATGAAGTACTAAGCTCTCAAGGCAGAGTGTGATGATCCCACAGAGGAGTATTTTTCCTGTATTAAGCAGCAGAGAGCCCAAGATGACTTGGCGTTGGAATTATCTCTGTCTGTCTTTGTTTATTCCCTGGCATTTTGCTGCTGAACAGTAAGACTGGTGATAAACTTGTACAGCTAAGATGTGTCTGGAAATTACATGAGCTATAAAGTTTAAAAAGGCAAAAAAGAGGGATTTTCTTCAGTGAATAGAGGGGTATACTTCAGTGAATAGTTTGACTGAATACTGTGAGCCTTCAAAGTTATAGAATAGTAATAGTAAAAGGCATAGTAATAGAAGAGTTGCTGTCCAAGAATAACTGTAATAAGAGGTTAGGTAGGAAAAGTTACCTGCCTGTCTTGCAGTCAAAGGTCACTAGCAGAGGAAAAACTCATTTAGCTTTTGTTCTCCATTCCTACTGCAGGTGATTGCTTTCTTCACACGTTATTTTTGATATTTTGGCACACTATGTGTGAGAGACAGCAGGGTCTTTAACTCTTCCCAGCTTTGGCAACCATCCCCCTTGTCTCTGTGAAATGACAGTCTCTCTGTAGGTTTTGATAAGACATTCTTTAAAAGAGAGCTTAATCTGCCATCATTTATTTTATTGGACTGAAATATGTTCCTGCTGCCCTCTTTGTTGAGAGTTATTGCTTCTACAATCACAGGCAAATCTGATTTACTGTAAACACTTGTAACAGCAGAGTAGGAATGTGGGCTGTAAATTGGTTGGAAAATGGGAGCAATTTGCTAGGAGTGAGAAAGTAAGATTAAGTTAAACTGTTGAAACATTCACTGAAGTCTTGTACTATCAGCTCCAACAGCTTAACTAAGTACTACGAGAAGTCTTATGCCAGGTCATTCTTTGCCACTTACTTTGTGCTGGCATTATTGGAGAACATCCTGCCCGGCAGGGTATGGCACTGGCTCCTTTTGACTGGTAGTAAATCAGCTGCAATGAAGAAAAAAGGAAAGGGGCTGTTTCTCCCTTGTCCTGAGGCAGCAGCTGTGATTTGGATCCTGCATATAATTTATTTCTATTCCATCTAATGAACTGGAGAATTGGGAGAGAGGGTGGAAAAAAAATAACTTCAATGGAACAATTTAAGTGGTGGCAGGAAAGAGGCACAAAACCCAAGGAAGTATTTGAAGGAAAGGTGTTGAAAATTGAAAGAAGCTTTTGATTTGGTAATATATGAAATATTTCCTTCAGCCAAAAGCAAATCTTAAGTCTCCCCTCCTTGCAAACCTCTGGAATCAGGCGAAATAATCAGTGTCCGATATCAGGATTCGCTTTCTTCTGTGTCTAGGATTTGAAACCACCTCTCCAGCACCTCTGACCCACTAAAGGGGGTGATGGGTCCCCAGTAGTCAAACATGCTCTTGAGGAGACACTGTGCTATTGCCTCCATGTCCTGTCTACTATACTGGAGCATTCTCATTTTAGGGGTTATAAAACTCATCCTGTTTTATCATGCATTGCCTTTCCTAGTGCAAACTGTCTCTGGAATCATGCAAGTTATAATTATGCAATTTGTATGATTTATTGCTTGCACTCAACAGCCACTTTGCACTGCTGTTTCTATTATTTCTGAATTGGATCAATTTAAAAGTTTGATGTTCTTAGAAATACCACATCAATATAATTACAGGTGTAGTAACATTATTGGCCGGTCTTGTTTGGGAAAGAATTAATTTCAAGAGCAAGCATATTCTAGAATTAATTAGTTCTAGATTTATTTGGAGAAAAGCCTCACGTTTGCTAAATTTTGTTCTGTGTGTGGGTTGTGTCACTATTTTCATACACAAGAGAGGTGCCTTGCTGCCGGCTTTGCTCCGTGAGAGGCGAGCTCCGTACACATTCGGGCAGCAACTACCAGAATTTACTTTAAAAAAAAAAAAAGCTTTTAAAACACGATGTATTTCCCACACGATACCGTTTATATACTGCCTCGGAACGTTCCTTTTGACCTTGGTGAAAGGCTGTAATTAATCAGCAATTAAAGCGGCGGCGGCCTTTGGGAGCCGGGCGCCGCTTCTGCCGGGCGGGCAGCGCCAGGGGGCGGCATTGCCGCGGGAGAGGCGCGCCCGCCGCCGGCCTGAGGGAGGGAAGGGGNCCCGGACACCCCCTCTCCCCGGACCCCCCCCTTCCCGGACACCCCCTTCCCGGACACCCCCCTTCCCGGACACCCCCTTCCCGGACACCCCCTTTCCCGGACACCCCCTTCCCTCACACACCCTTTCCCGGACACCCCTCTTCCTGGACACCCCCCTTCCCGGACACCCCCGCAGCTGCCTTCGGGTCACGGGCCTCTCCTCCTGCGGCAAAAATGCCCGCTTGGAATCAGATAAACCGGCACGGTCTCAGTGTTTCTTGGTAGCCAGGTGTCCTCTTAAAACTTGTTTTAAGGCTGTTATTGAGGGGTTTGAATCGCACTTTGTCCTGTCTGGGTTCCTCGTGAATGCGCACCTTGCTGTAATGTTCCAGATGGCTGTCGTCTTAACAATAGATAAGAATTAAGGATGGTAATAGGGGATATTTTATTTAAATCCACATCTTTATCTTTCATTACTTATTCACATTCTTTTATTCCCTGATGCTGTATTCAAAACACTTGAGGATTTAACAAGGGGAAAAATAACCATTTAAATTAGGATATTATGTTGACACCTTTACTGATGGTAATTTTTTCGAGCAGTAGTGCAGTATGGAAGAGCTGGAGCTGTTTCACATGGAGGAGGAAGCTTCACAAATGCAAAATTTTGCTTGAGTTGGATTTACAGGCTAAGAGTTCATTCTGAAAGAAGACCAACTTATATAATAGGGTGGGGAAGTGTTGCATACAGGCAGGCTGTTCAGTAAGTAGAACTGGTGAGAAAACTTTCGTAAGACATTTTGCTAAGTCTTTGAATTTGTTAGAGCATCACAGAATGTTTTGCTGAAAAATCTGACTAAAACTTTCTCAAGTAAAGGATGCAAAACAGGTAGTAAATACAGTGGTCTGGGAAACTGGGTATCCATGTGCAAGTGCAAGCACGGCTTGATTCAGAGTGATACTGGATATTGGTTTCTTCAGAATGAAGTGGTAGAGAAGTAGACAGGTCACACTGGGCTTCTAGTGCTCCTTGCACTAGCACCAGATTTCCTGGGGTGGGTGAATCCGCCTTCTCACTTGTAAATGGACACTTTGAGAGGACTAATGTTTCTTGAGATAGTGACCAGACAAGTCTGGGTATTGTCTGACAAGTTCAAAATATCAGAATGCTGCTTTGATACTGAGTTATTATCCTTGATCACTGCTGGTGGTGCTGCAATGTGTAATGAAGCCAAATCTGGAAATGCCTGCAGAGTAATGAGTGATTGAGCTGCATAAAATGCTTTTTAATAGAGAACACATTTCCTCAAATGTCATTACAGTGCGAATAAAAGCGGGTGCATTGACGCTGCTTTAGATTTGTTTTGGTGTAGCCACTGCGTGCGTAGAATTAGTCTTCTGTGATAATTTTATGATAATTTTTATTGGCAGGTGGAAGTACCGTTTTCCTTTGTTGTTTGTGGGATTTGAGCTAAGATCCTTTATTTGGTTCATAAAGACTGTGCTTAGTTTCAGAATGACAGTCAAATGCTTCAAGTAAACACTAATGAAAGGCAGGCCCTTCTATGTTCTGATTTCTGTATTCAGGATGGATTTGTTTATGTCATATTTCTGAGTTATTGATAGTCAGATAAAATGAATGTTGGTCACTCTCCTTTCCTACAGCTCAACCTGCAGAGGTATTTTATACATTGATGGGAATTGCAGATGAGAATTAGCACTGCATTATAAGCATGAATCATCTCTTAGGCTTGTTCCATGAAAGCCGGGATTTAGGTTCATTGGAATAGTGAAATGGAATTGGAGGGATGCAGTAATGTGTATGTACACTGACTTTAGAGAGTCATGTATAACATTTTTATAATCTATTAAGGTGATGTATGTCATTAATGATTTTAATAGCCCCTCAAGTGTCTGTCTCTCGACTACTTACCTTAATACAAATTTTTGATTTTAGCATCTGTATTATAAATGCAATTTCAGTTTTCATGAATGTTATTGCTCTTCTGTATCTGATACTGTATCAACATACCATGCTGACATAGTGTCAGACTTACTGTGTTAGCAAGAGTTTATGTATTATTCACCAGTTGGAACTAGAATTCAGTGGCAGTGTGCTAGGATGAAAAAAACTCTGGATCTGTATCAACAGGGAAGCCGAGAATATCAGTAATTTGCCAAACACACAAAATGTCTTGGATAAAACCTTCCTTTTTGTTGCAGTTACTTTCTTGTAGAAAATACAAACAGCTGATGGTTGCTGGTAAATCCAGTATAGTATGATCTTAGCAAGGTAGAGAATATATAGAAGGAAACAGCCCATAACAAAAATCCAAATTCTTTTTACCTAGCATGCACTCACTGCATGTTTTGGAGCTCAGCAAAGCTGCAGGATGTGCACTTGTAGATAAAAGTTTTATCAGATTGATCAGAGCATTTATATAACACCTCTGATCAATGGAGTGAAGACAATGTGAAATATGTTTTAGGGGGAGGTATTATTATCTGTAAAAATCAATACAAATGTTACAGGTGAATTATTGTCTCAGAATATGATTTGTTATATTGAGGTATGCAGCCATTTTCCTTTCAGTGCTAGTGTTGAGCCATTTTTTTCATAATGAACCATACTGAAATGTTATTTTATATTTTTATGAGTTCACTTTACTAGTTCTGTTGTATGGAAGGTGGGAAAACCTGCTGTTGGACTTGCAGTTGGATTACATTGCTCTTTGGACTTCTCTGTTCTTTTTCTTTGGAGAACACTTGGTATAAGATTAAAAGTGAGCAATTTTAATAAACACTGGTTTCTGAAACCCTTTTGTGTACAATTAAAGTGACAACTAAGGAAAGAATGAGAATAATTCACAAAAGCCAGGTCAGCATCACCCAAATTACTGTTATTGTATAAGAGAATTTTAAAATGAATGGCAGGATCTAGACCCCATGTGTTCTAGATCCCAAAGCCTTGCAGTCAGCAGTTTTTCTTCCTGTGGGTTTGTGTGACATGTCAGGAGTTAAGTCCTTAATGAAAGAGCTTCTCATAAAGCATTTTTCCTCTTGAGTTTTGAGTGCAGCTCTGTTTTGCTCAGTACACTTTATCTGGTTTGTGTATGCTCAGACACGTTCTTGTCTTCCACCTAGAAAAGTTCCTTAGGTGGGAAGAAATTAATTTAAGCCCTTTTCCTTAAGAAGCCGCTCTAAGCGCACTCATTTGTGCATGCAAGCACACAGTTAATCTAGCATGTCCAAAAGGCCTAGCCTGCTTTGCCTCAGTGTCTCCAACTTGCACCGAGACTGGACAAGGGTAGGAGTGTGAAGCCAAATTTGCGTTATCATGTGTGGCTACTGGGAAGCTTACATCATCGTGGAACCATCACAGAATACATCCACATGCCTGCCTGTGTACATGTAAGTAGTTTTGTCTGTTCAGAGCGCAATTATTGATGCACCAATACCATGCAAAACTGGTTTGGGTCAGGTTTTTTTCCAGAACCTAATTTTACATTTTTGACTGTTTGCACTTTGTCTTTTCCGAGGGAAGCAGGTGCTTTAGCAGGGGCTTCTGCAGGGGCTTCCATAGGTCTGCCTATGGACCTCTGACATACAGCAAGGTTTCTACCAGGGTCATAGAAACCAGGATTTCTACTTCTGTATCTCAGTTTTCAAAGGTGTGCTGTGAGCACAATTGAAACAATTTGTGAAAATCAGTTCAGGAAAAGAAATCAGCCCTCAGTTGCAGTATGACTCCCTAAAACACCTAGCCATAGATTTGTGTGGAGGTTATAGGAGCTTCTAGAGTCAGGGTGAAATGAGGAGTAAGAACGGGATGGAAATGTTAGAGGGTGGTACAGAAAGAGGTTGGCAGTCTTAGGAAAACCCTTGGTAAGGAGACTACTGTGTTAGAGTTCCCATTTTCAACCGGGGTGATTCCTCAGCACCATGGTGCAAAGCAAAATTCACATGGAATCTGATGTGAAGGCAGCACTCTCTCAGAGTCTGTCCAGGGGGATAGTTTTGTGTGTAGTTTTATGAAGGTCATTCCCATTGAAATTTTAAGTAAGCTTTCATGACCAAGATGATGTGATAGCTCAGAACTTGGAGGGGCTAAATTGTGAGCAGAGGGTCTCTAGGGTTGTCCAAGCAGAAGTGTTAATGGGGTGTGGTAGGCACTCCGTGAGGCGTGATGGGGTTTCCTTTTGGCTATGAATTGTCTTCTAGTTTTTGCCAGAGCGTGTACGTACTGAGAGCAGAAGAGATCCTTTTTCCATGCTGCTGGTCACATCCTTCTGCCACGAGTTCACGTAGAATGCAGCTCTTGCATGTTGGTTTTCAGACAGTTCTGGTGTGGTGGGCACGGGGCTGTCCTTTGAGTGCCAAACCACAAGCCGCAAGCGATGTTCAACTTCCTTGTTTAATTCTACAAAGTCAGGAATTGAAGGCAGCAGAATAATATTGCCCTTCTTAGGAACAGCTTTTCGATTGTATGTTGACTCTGGTACATAAGAGCTTGCACTGTTGCTGTGGCTTCTCTTTTCCTTCCATCTTCCCTCTCTGCATGTTTCTTATGCCTTCTTTCCCTTGATAATGAACTAATTCAGACACTGATGCTCCTCTTTGGATAGTTACCTGATTTCCGAAGAGAGAAACAAAAAAAAAAAAAAATGGGACTTTAAAAGGATAGGCTTTCCAGTGTAATCCAAATTTTAGATTTGTTTGAGATTTGTTGAGCTGCACCCTTACTCGTCACTGTAGTAGCAGTATGCTGGAAGTGGTGTGGACAAATACAAAATAACTTGAGATGCTAAAAAGTCTCCTTCTTTATTTAGAGCTTGTTTCTCACCACTCTTACAAAATCTGTCATTGTGTTTGGTTTTGCCCCTAAGTTTTAGGCGTTGGAAAAAACGTATCTGCGTGCAAGTGCTGCTTGACAGCTGAGGGGGTGAAGCTGGAAGCAGCCTAACTTGGGGTACAGCCGTGTGTCTTGAGAGTTTCTCTCACTTAGCTTTTCCAGTGGAGTAAGTTACGCTGAGTGCTCAAGTCCTATGACTTCGACTGGAATTTAGGCTGTTTAATGGCATAATAATGATATCTTTCTGGACGGTTTTTAAAAAAAATTGGATCATTAATTGTTTAATGAAGAGTGAGTAAAATAGTATTTTTGTATCTCAGTAAAGTTTTGTAATAATTTTTTTTAAAAAGTATACTTCTCATACTACATGAAAATTTGTCAGGAAAAATGAGTTTCTATGAACAGAAAAAGTTATTTATCCAAAGTTATTTATCTAAACCTGGGAGTCATTTGATTTGATTATTGAAGATTGGAAAACTGAGCCAGAGAAATTAGTGTTCTGAATATGTATTTTAAATTCTTCTAGCTAATTTATCCTTGGAAAGAGAAGCTACATTGCAACTGTTTCTGAAACTAGCGACTCTAAATGCACACACGGTTTGAAGGCTGTGGCAAATGAGGTGGGAGTGTTCATCTCCCTCACTGTACTACTTAATGTAAATCACTTTCCTGAATATCCATTTTGTGTAAAGGGAGCAGTACACAACAGATGCTTCGTACGCTTAACTGAGAGCATTTGTAAAACAAAGCTTCTCTGTAAAACCTGTCTCATCCTTGGATATCAGTATTTCATTCAGTGCTGGCATTACTTCTTAGAACAAAGTTCATCTAAGAGCAACACAGGCAGCATCTCTGCAAAAAAACAAACATTCAAGATGGTGGAGGTAAAGTTAGGGGTACGTGATTGCAAGCCAGAGTTTATTACCATCAGTCTGTGATATCTTAGTATGTGTGTGAAATATCAGATATTAAAAGGAGGAGTTTGTCAGAGGAGTGTCCAGGTGTGCCATGCAGGATGGCAGCAATAACTTGCTCCCACTGATCTTATAAATAATCTGTGGCTTGTTATGTTTTAATTCAGAACACCTTAAAGGGCAGCATGTCATTATGTAACCATGTATGTCCCTGTATGCTCTTTCAAAAATTGACTTTGGCAGATACTAAAATGGTGAGCAGACATGTTGGCTCCCCACATGGATTCTACAAGTTTTGTATGAGCCAAAATAGTGTCAATAAATAGTATGAGCTGTGGATGAAACATTTGCATGGAAACAGAGAAGTAGACTGATATGGGTTCTTTTAAATAAAACACTAGTGATGAATTGTTATTTGAGAAGTGATGCCTGACTATCCTTTTAAAGATGGTATCATGCGTACAAATTGTGCATGTCTTTAAAATGCTCCTCATTTTAGTCTAAACTTTAGACTAAATTTTAGTCAAAATATTTATTTTCTTCCATTTCTCAATAATTTGTGTCCTCTTTGTCAGTTCTTCCTGCCATTTTCTGTACTTGTTCAAATGGTCTATTTTTTTCTTTTTTCGAGTGTTCTGAGGCGTTTTCTGTATTTGTAAAGTTCTTTTTCCTGAGAGAAGTAGGAGTTATTCTGCTGGAATGTACGTGAAAACTCCTGTTACTAATGTAAGGGTTCATCCCTTGAAAATAATAGTACACACTGTGTGCTAGTTCTGACTTCTTCCCTCCCTTAGAACTGGCTATTATTTGTTGAGCACTGTCAGCACACTCGACGCTGTGTGATAAAAAGAAAGAGGAGGATGGGATTTCTGCCCCAAAGGGTTTGCAGTCTGTTGGATGCACAAAACAGATGAGATAATGCTAAATATGGCACCGGTCAGATGCACAGATTAGTGTGAAAATGCCACAGATCTTTTTAATATAACTTCCTCCTTTGATGGATGTAGTCTGTGTTTTAATGAAAATATAAAAATACTCTTGTCTTCCCTGAAGACTTTACAAAAAGCTACATCTGAATAACTGACAGGTAGGATCTATCATGCCAAGCTTAAGCTTATTGCTAAGCCAACATATCTGATAAAGATGGTTTGCCTACTGGCAAAGAATTAATTGGATTTCATACTTTGAGTCCTTTCTTTTGCTCCATCATTATTATCATGGAGTTACAGGAGGTAGAGATATAAAAGACCTATTAAGTTATCCAAGCAATAGGCTTCTCAAAGCCTGCCTTCTATAACCCTTCTTTTTTTTCTTGAGAGTCAGACGTTTCTTAATTTCATCTTTTTATTCGTAATTGTATCTGTTTTTTCCATCCTAAGTAATTCATTTTCCTTATTGCCATACAGATCCTTCATATCCTTCCTTCAAATATTTACAGGTTGTAACTGTGTCCCCCAGAAAGTTGTTCCCTAGTCCACCTTTATGCAGTTAACTTTTAATGTCTTGATGTAGTAACGCTCTTCAATCTTCACTTATCATTTTTGTTGCTTCTCTAATAACTCCGTCTAATGTGTTATCTTTCTGGTAATGAGGTGTCCAGAGCTGAATGTAATATTCCCTACGTGCTTCTGCAAGAGTTCTGCCGTGGGGGACTTGCAGCTCTCTACTGCAGGAAGTCACAGAACTGTTTAGGTTAGGAAAGCCTTTAAGATTCAGCCACTAGCTCAGCACTGGTAAGACTACCACGAAGCCATGTGCATCTGCAAATGTGGACAAAGCCCCTTGGGCTTTATTGTGCTATGTCATGTAGCAAACAGGAGACCCATTGATTCAGATGACGATGGCTTTGTATCATTCCAGGTGATAAAGCAATGTTATGTGTGTCTTTCCATGCAAGTGTGAATGGGAATTGCTGGATTTTTATTTCTGCAGAAGTGAATGATACTCATCCAAAAGATTTGTTTCTTTTATCCCCTCTTTATAACATAGGCAATTAAAAGCAGAACAGATGAGTGAGGTTAAAATAACACGGAGGCAATTGGCAGTGCCCTGCTGCTGATCTCTCCTTTGAACATCTGCTGGCACCCTCAGGGGGATATGGTTGGGATAGGAGTGATTTCTGCTGACTCATTATGGTTTATTAACACCAAATTGAATATATTGGCAGTGTAGGTGTCCCTGGGGAGCAGCTAGAAGAACCGGCACTCTGTAGATGTGCTTTATTTGCCTGTGATTCAAAAATAAATCCTCGCACTGGAAAGGGTAGGGGGCTGCAATCAGGATGTGGATGATAAAGGAAGATTATTCCTGCAGTAAACCCTCATTATTTCAAGGTGCATTGAGGGAGTTTCAGCTGTGATTCATATCCTGTGTGTAGCAGAAGATACAAGACCGAAGAGTGATGGGAGCAGGGAGAAGAAGCCAGGGAAGTGCAGCCTGTCCTGGTGGTGTGCTCAGGACCAGTGCCCCACACAGCCCAGCAGCACGTCCATCTGCAGATCCCAGTGTCCAGATACTGACCCCCAGCACGTACACTGGCGTGGGTTTAGAACCAAAGGTGAAAACAAATGATCTGAAACTGACTTTGGTACTGTTACAGAACAGCAAAGAACTGAGCTTGCTGTGATGGGTTAAATACATTTTTCATCTTTAGCTGCCTGTGTACAGGATGGAGCTATGTGCAGTTAAAATTTTAACAGGAAATTGCAGCCACTGATCTGAAGGGATCCCAGTTCCTTGGAGTCCAAGCAACTGGGATCCCAGTTGGAAACTGAGGTTTTAACATGATGGTGTCATTCTTGTCTCTGCTGCAGGAGCTGTGAGGTCATTTTCTGTTTCAGTTTCTGATTCAGTTTAGTGACTAGTTTATTGAGCATTGAAGAACTGAGTTAAAATGCTGAGAGAAACCTGTTTCTCCTCTTCCAATCTGCAAATAAAATCTGTGTTTCAACAAATACATCTGTCACAGTTATAATCTTGGAGTAATTTGGAACCTAGAACTGATTGTGTCCACTTCCTTATTTGAGGCAATGTTTCCTTTTGATCAATTTAAAATACAAATTTGGATTAATTTAACTTTCTTCATATGTACACAAGTCATGAAAAAATAATTTAGTTAGTGAATTTGATACCATTTTTTAGTATTCTTCATGTGCCTTTTAAGAAGATCCCACTGTCATTCAAGCTGAGCTTGGTGTAAATATATTAACATCACAATAGAAACACAGCTTACTATTTTTTAATAAAACAAACATGAAGGTAATACAAAGGTACAACTTTGGTAGGTTCTGTTTAAATAGTGTTCCTGTGTTGTACTCTTAGAACATATAGTATATGTTTGACATACAGCATGATTTGGTTGTGGATGGACCTGTTTTGATGATAGCTGTGCAAAGAGAATCACGTCTTTGGAAGATTAGCTAAAAAGGAAAAATGTGGATTAAGACTGGTTTAAGCTCAGGCTGTGTTTAAAATACAATACTGTTCCAGGGAAATGACAAAATGATAACTTTGCTTGCTTTTGTATCTTTGGCTCCTGCATCCTGTGCAAGGCTTGTGGTTTTTCAGGATAAATTTTTGTTGTACCATTCACTTCAGCATATCAATGTTGGTGAAGAGTATCGGCATGTTCCCTGAACTGGCAAGCTGTGGTTCTTGTTAGCACTGCTTTGGGAAATTGGATCCCAGTGTCAGGGATGGTTTTCTTCAGTGTTTATTCCTCTCCCTCAAGTACCTAGTTGGAGGCAGACCCTGTTTTTGTGCAGGAAGCATTGTGTGATGCTGCCATTGTTTCATTTTACTGTAATTCAGAGCAAGCCTGATATCCTGATAATATGAAAGGGAATTAAGGCTCCCAGATGTACCTAGTTCTCCTTTTTCTTGTAGGTGATCACCAATGAGTAGGTGTGTATTGTTCCCAACCTTCTGGCATGCTGAGGACAACAGAGAGGGCAAACTCACTTGCCTCATTACAGTCTAATTTTTTAATTTATTCCTTAATATTTCATTCAGCCTTACACATACAGAATATGAAAGCAATGTGTTAAAGCAACAGATGCAAACATCAGCCTTGAACTGCAAAGCACCCTGTGGATTTTATTCAGTGTTTCTTACTGGAGAATGCACTGATACATGCTAAGGGAAAAGGAATCTGAATTAAATTAACTGAAGAAGAATGAATACTTTGCAAGCAGACTAGCATGATTCTTCCAAGTTTCTGAAGGGCTTTTCAAAACACAAATTAATTAGTCTCCCAGCCCCTCAGAGATTAAGCTCCTTTTACATAGGGTTGAGGCCAGGAGAGACTGTTACCTTATTTAGTCTGACTTTGCCCTTTGTGTGTGCCAGGCAAATGCTTTCTTAATGTCTCTCACAGACAAGCTAATGTGACTTTTCCTACTGGTCTCTAGTAAGTTATTGAGGGCTTGAACTGAAAGAACTGGGTGCTGCAAGGCAGGCACCTGGCTTCCAGGTGCTAAACCTTGCCGTGCATGGTACACCACAGTGTCATGTGAACGGGTGTCCTGTACAGCGCTTCGTGGGAATCAGTGCCGTGGGTGGGATCTGCAGCCACTGCTTAGAGCATCAGAAAGGCTAAGGAGAGAGAGGAGTCCTCAGCCTTGACTTTCTACAGGGCTTAGGTGTTTTGCTCAGGCTTTCAGGGAAATGCTTCTTTCCATTTGAGTTCATAGACTTTTGCCCTCTCCTGGAGACAGGACAAAATATAGGCAGTGTTTAATTTCTTTGATCACCTGGAGGGATAGAGACTGACAAATTTTGCTTTGTTGGAGAATGTCCAGTCTGCCAGGGAAAGAAAGAGAGGCTAGGTTTACTGCCAGTCCTCTTTGTCTCTAACCAAGAGGTTACATGATAGTCTTTCCTGGTGATCTCATCTTACTCCCTAATGAGCAATGGAATATTTTAACTACACTGATACCTCAGACAGATGTTGAGCATTGTGTTCTTGCCAAAGCAGGGATACTAAACTCATGAGGCTTTTGCTGGTGGTGGAACTTGAAGATTAGTGGACTCAGAGGCATATTGAGTGGTTGCGACAACCATAAAATTACCAGGATAATTACAGCGTCACTTTTCTGGATAATGGGAACTGATACTTCAGACACTTTCCAAGTTGGAAAGTTTGTTAGCCATGTATTAGAAACCAGCATTTAATTGGATTTTTTACCCTTTCTGTTTATTATTGTGCCAATCTAATTGTCACATAATGATTTTGTAGTGTTTCAGAAGAGGCAGTGTTGAATTCTTTTATTTTTGAGGACTTAAATATGTGTGGCAAACTGGATTGTATGATTCTATTGAAGTTTACAGATCCCTACTGCTTATTCCCTTGGTGAATTCCAGTCTGTGATAGTGAAGAGTGGTGTGATGGAAATACAATATCATTATAAGTGAACAATAGCAACTGTAGAAAGCAAATGACCAATTGCAGTCAGTTAATTCTGTAGGAAATTAAAAGTCAAGACTTTCAAAATCACATCTGACAAAGTTGCTGTTGTGATCTGCAGGAGTCTGTTTCTAAATAGATCAAGCTTCCTTTTAACATCTAACATTAGACTTCAGTGTTTGTGGAAGAGGAATTCACACTTGATTTTTTTTCCTGCCATGGTTTTACCCCCTAACTATAACTTGAAGGCTTGTGCCACTAGTTTCAGCTACTCTGTATGTGGTTTAGGGAAGGAACTCTGTTCAGATCAGTCACTTCTGAAGAGAATGTCAGGGAAAGCTCAATGAAATGTTTGTTTCACATCTGATAGGTCTTTAACTCTTATAGTAGGTAGGCAATCAAGTGGCTTCTAATATGCTGTTGACTGCTTTGCTATCACTTCAAAATGGATGTGTCAATTATCTTGTCATGCTGTACATTTAATGGTCAGATCAGGCTCTGCACTGCAATTTTAGTTTGTTTTTACTGTACTCCTTTTAGTTCTTGTTCAGGATGGTGTATTTCAAATGAAGTCCCTTTATTGAATCTCTTTGGCGAAATTAGAGGAGGAGAAGATTAGAATGGAATTGTTAATACAAAACCATGCTTCCCTGAGTTGCTGAGGGAACTTTTGAGATGCTTCTTGCTGCAGCATGGATGGATATGAATGTATTGATCATGTATCAAGCAATTTTTTGCAGACCACCCACGTTTTTTCTGCTAAAGAAAAAGGAGTACTGTCTATTTCTGTGTATCTATAAATGGGCTTTCTTCTTGAATACTTTTTCAGCCCTAATTCTGTTGCTCTTGAAGTGGTAGAGGTTTTTTTTTGCATTCACCCCCCTCATTGCACAGCTTAGTGTGAATGTGTTTTGAGTTATCCTCCAGTAGCAAGTACAGACCACTTCTTTCTCCCAAAAAGCACTGAATGAATTATCCTTCTTTCCTCCCTCTTCCTTTTCCCCCCGGACTTCAGCATATTTCTGTTACCTGAAAACCAGCCTTGCTGTGAAGTTTTGCAAAAGGTTATTATATAAACCCCAAGCCTAGGTTGCTGCCAGTGTTCTGCAGTGAACATGCATTGGTTGCTTTATTCTTCCTCAGTTTCTTGTGGTAATGGTTTCTGGTACCTTTTGTGATACCATCTTCATTTATCTGGAACAACAAACGGGGCAATAACAGATGGAGATGTTATGAGCATTTCAGCTGTGTAGTAGGTGAAGTCCATTGTGTTTATCTGTTTGAGTAACAGTGAAGAGAAGAATAGTAAAATTTTATTTATTTATTTATTTATTTTTAATCTTTTTCATGTTTCCCCTTACTTTCAAGGGGAAAATTCTCTGCTCCTGTCCTGGGAATCTGGGAAATGTCTCTACGCAGCTACAATGTGAAGACTTAGTATGCCTTTGATTATATTGATTAGTTCAGTAGAATTCATGTCCACAGCAGTAACCTGTTGTTCATATTTTTTGTTCATTACTGCAAATTCTGCCTTGTTAAAGTCCCCTCCATTTTTAAAGACTCTCTCAAGTCACCAGTTTCACTGTGAACATTTGTTTGTATCATCCACTCCTTATTTACCTTTACCTTATTGCTGTGAGTAATAATCTAATAGTAATAACTAAAGGGAAAAAAAGTGAAACCTGGAGCTTCTCCAGGTGTAAACAGCATCAAAGCACCCAAACTATAACTTTTTATACCTTTTAGATGTCTTTGCAGTTTACTTTTGTGCTTAAATATCTCGGAGGTTCTCCTTTTTTGTTCAGACTAGTACATATTTCTTGCCTCTTTAAATCAAGGCATGGCATCCTAGTATGGCATTTCATCCTGTCAGTCCTTCATCGTGGTTGCTTCCCTCCCTTCAACATCTGTGCCCCTGAGAGAAGCAACTACTACAGCTGCTTCTCTTTCAAGTTCCCTGCCCTCTTGTCTTTACCCTCAGTCACCTTACTCTCTTCTGAACTTTTCCATGTCCCACTAAAAAATAGTCTGACACTCCAGTCTCTGTAAAGAATAGTTAACTTCTGCTTGTCTCTCTTAATACTTTTAGTAAGATCTGTAAGGAGTGTGGCAATTAGTTTGAAGATGATGCAGGCTGTTTTTTCAAATAAGAATTTTTTTTTTTGTAATTTTAAAAACTGCCTACAACAGTGACTATAATCTAAACAATGATTAATAACAAATTAAGCATGAAAGAATCATGTGCACCAGTACAAATGCTTTGTGATGAATATAATGTTCATATTGGAGCATTATCCCCTAGTTCATGGTAATGATTAAATTTCAAAGTATCTAAAGAGAAGATGGAGCAACTGTGCTTCTAATGAATCTGTAATGAGTTCTAGAGCTGGGTAACCATGCAGAGTTGAGGGATTTGCATAATAATTGTTATAGTTGCACTAAAACTATAGAGCTTTTTTCCAAAAGAAATGAGAAGTGTTGCACAATTTAGTGAAAAATTCAGCATTTGTAGCTTATCCTGCAGTACCACAGTTGTAACTAAGGAAAAAAAAAACTGTGAGGAAGATGCAGTGATGGTCCTTCACTTGTGCATGTGTAAAAAGTGTGCCTGAAAGCAATGGATTTTACAGCCTGTGTAATTGCAAAGAAATAGATTTTAATTTTATACTAATTGGATCTTCTTCAGCCAATATTAGGATTCAGAAGTGAATATCTGAGAAATATAGAGTGTAGGTAAAACTAGTAAAGGCTTCCCAGCATACTTACTCACTAAACTGAGACAATTCTTTTTTGTAAGAGGACTACTAATAAAGGAAAAAGATTATTTAATTTCCATTGCAGGAAGAAGATCTTTGCTTAGCCCAGAGTTATTGCAGGCTACCATTTGTGTGGTTACATATCTGGCTATTTTTCTGTTTAGTTTTACGTTCCACTTAGGTTCTTACACTTAAGGGTTCAAAACTGCTTTTATTGATTTCCTGTAACACAGCAAGAAAGAGCTCACACTTGCTATGTTGAGTAAGAGTAGAGGATTCTGAGGGCTCTAAAACAGTGAACTGGAAATTCTGATTTTTCTTATTTTCTATATTGACATTGAATTTACAATTAAAAATTCCAGTTGCACAGTTTTCCAGGCAGACAATATTCTACAATAAAATTAGTTCATCTATATGCTGCCTGTCTCGGTTTATTCAATCGTTTGTCCTGTCAGGAACTGTTTTTCACTCTGTAGAAGTGTTGAATTTTCTTGCCGGTATCAAAGGGCAGCGTTACAATGACCCCCATCTCATGTCCACATGGTGTGATGGGCGGAGAGTGGGACACAATGCTGCGCTTGTGATTTGAGGCGCTGTGCTGGCCACAGTCACCACTGTGACTGCAAAAATAAAGCTCTTGTTATTGCTCTCTTTGGGTTTCTTTCTGCTCCATCAGGTGGTCAGTTCGTGCTGCTTGG
The DNA here is from genome assembly GCA_013400495.1 of Nicator chloris. NCBI lineage: Eukaryota > Metazoa > Chordata > Aves > Passeriformes > Pycnonotidae > Nicator > Nicator chloris. The sequence continues at coordinate 25,103 of WAAE01010042.1, read as the reverse complement.
CCTCTTCTCAGAGCCAGGCTGGTTCTCTTGCTGCCAGGATCCTTTCTGCTTTTGTTTTCTGTGGTTTCACCGATCAGATTATATTTCTCCAGAAAGTGCTCCCTAGAGCAATTTCAGCTGTTCTCTGCCTCCTGATGTTGCACCACTTGTCTGCATTTTTATGGTCTCCCCCTGTCTGATGTTGTTGGATGTGAGGTGCTCTGACAGTCCAGTCAACTTCTGGAAAAAGACAGTGGAGGAAAAAAATCTGGAGAAATTCAGCTCTTTGGATGGTGGATATGGTCCAAGAGTGCTGGGGCAAAACATGTTATAAAAATTTGTGTGAAGTCAAGCAGCTCCAGGTGTAGCAGGTATCATCACATTTTATTCAAATTTTTGCCTTCCAGAGCTACATAAGTCAGGCCTCTCCTTTTCTTTTTCCTGTGCCGTGGACGTGTATGTGCCATGGTGGCCCCCACTGATGAAGGATTGAGCACAGCAGCTGCTGATGGTGCTCAGAGAGGTTTGTATGTCTGAGGTCAGCAAAAGCAACCAGCTCACCCCAGTGTCCAGCTGCAGGCTGATGAGCAGGTTGGTCTCAATGAGATATGGATGCTGAGCTTCACACTGTCTTGTTATCATGGGCAGTCTGTTACAAAGAAATTCTCATTTCCTGACTCCCATCTCCAACCAGAAGCCTTGAGCTTGCAGGAGGTCAACCTTATGTGTGGTATCAGAAAGTAGGTGGTTAGCATCACACTTGTACCAGTCTTGTGGCTCTTGGACTATAATAGAGGGAGTTGTCATTTCCTTAAAACCTGAAATCCTTGACCTGCTTTCTTGGCATCAATGAATTTTCTTTTTTTTTTAAGCTCTTTTCCATATTCCAAGTCTGGAGTTGAACAAGCATTCAAGGTGACTTGAACTCACAAAAATATTTAACTCCGATTTATTTAGGTCTGCTGCTGAACTAAATTGGTCTGTTAATGGCATTGAGAACAGCAAATGACTTGATTAGGAAGAGAAAATCTGATTGATAAACTTCTTATTTTCTTGAAGAATAATTTGGCTTCTTTGAAGTAGCCTTGCTTTTGAGTCATTACCGTGACATTATTTGTGCGTCCGACTGTACTCCAAAACAAGTTTTTTTCTTCAAAATGTGGTCTGTAACAAGCTTTATCAAATATTCCTTGCTTCAACGCAACGTTAGGAACATTTTGAGATTTGAAATTGATATGTTTTCTACAAGGAAATGGTAGTGTTTTGAAAATGCCCGTCACAGTTTTTAGTTTATCTCAGTTGAAAACAATCAAGCGATTAGCAAGCAGTGATTTTTGTCCTTAATTCTCATATCAAAGCTGTTTGTGTTAACAAGATAAAATACATTCTGAGGCAATATGTGCAAAGGCTTGTTTATCAGCAAGAAGAATAAAGTTATCCTCACTTGACCTGAATTTTTTTCTTTGCTTTGTGCATTTTCTGGATACTTCTAAAACATTTAAATGAAAAAATAATTTATATTTGAACTGCACTAGCACAATTTTATCTTCCTGTTTTGTGTTTTATTGTTTAATTTAAAACAAATCTGTAAGAAGTAAAGGGACTATTAATAAAACAGTTTTTTCAGAGGAAGTTTAATGCTACTAAGACTCATACATCTTTAAGTATCATCAGAAATAAGTTATTCAGTAAAGAAAATGATGTCTTGCTACTTTCTAAAGTTATTATAAGCATAAATCCATCTGTGACTACTTGTCTTAGAGTAGCATGAAGGATATTACACAAAGACTTCTTGCCATAGCTTTGCTATCTCGTTTGTGCCAATTCCGTGTGCCCCAGGTGAGCCCCAGAACAACCACATTTTGTGTTTGACTTCCCCTTCCACACAGGCTGTCGTTAGAGGAGCTCAGCCCTATGACCCCTTGCTCTATCCTTGTTACATCTTCTTGTGCCAGTTACCTACTGTGAACCATGAATGCTCATCAGGGCTTGATGCAGTAGGCTTCCAGACTCTGTCTGGGAGTTTTATGCAGGTGGACAAAGGAGCTGTGATTGAGGCAAAGAGATTTTCACTTCCTTTTTTCCAGTGGCAGTACTGTGAGCACTGTCTATTTGAACTCTTTGATTCAATCTGCAATGCCTCACCCCATCAATAATTTGTTCTGTTGCTCTCTGTCAAATCTGATACAGTCTTCATGGAAAAGACAAGAGAATCCTTATAAATTAGGGAATGAAAATTTTTTGTTTCTTTATAAACTCAGAGTTTTGCTCCTTGTTCCTGACCACAGTTTAAAGTGATGCTGTCTTCAATTATAATTTTTTTTTTAATGCAATATGCTGATGATTTGGGGCTGTTTTGAAGCAGAGCTTTAGTAACATCACTGAATGCTGTGGGAGATTGAACTCAAAATCCAATATTATTAGATAAAAACTTTAATTGCTCAGGAAGAGCAATTAAAGGAACATCTCAGAGTTGTAGTTTTGTGCCCCAAGAGCTGGAACTACTGAGAGGTGCTGATCTCAGGAGATGACCAGGAAAAAGGATACAAAGCTGGCAATGAGAGAATTAGTAACTGAACTTACTAAAAATGAACATCAGGGTGAGTAATGGGATAAGTGATTTTTTTTTTTTTTTAAATTTTCTAACTGTTCACATGTTTTCTCTGGCAAGAGGGCACTTTTTGTCTCTAATGAGGAATATCCCACCTAGATGACACAGAAATGCTTGAATCTTGTATATCAAGCTTGGTTTGTAAGTTTTTTGAAAGATTTTGGTAGTTTGAAGATGTCAGTTGTGAAGATGTTTTTGCTAATGTGGGTCCTTCCTGCTCCTTGTGTTTCATGTTGTGTTGATTCTTGATGATGTTCTGGTTTTCTTTTCCATCTTTTGTTTCACTTACAAATATTTCAATTTAGCAGAACAGAGGTAAGTTTTTCAAGGGGCTTTTTGAGGGATCTCTTATATTTTTCTGTGTTTTTACTAGAAAGTCTGAAAGTATTGGGCTTGTAGGCAGAAGAATTTTTATCAAAATTATAAAGGAAAATGTGAAAAAATGATAACAATAGGAAGAAAGCTAATCAAAAGAATTGAATTGAAATACCACTTGACTTGTGCTTGGGTTGGGTGTTCCCTGTTATGCCCTGTGGCAGTAACTTGCCTGTGATGGGTTGTGCTGATGCAGCACTAGAGACAGCTGTTCACACTGAGGTCAACCTTAGTGTGTGTTGGCCATTTCAGTCTGTGAGGGGATCGTAGTGCTGAGCTGGAAGCATACTAAGTAATGCAGCTAAAATGGGATTTTGCTGACATCACTTTTATCAGCCAGTCTTTCAAACATGCAGAGACCTAAATGTCTGTGCAGAGCAGAGGGAACTTGTTTTGTGAGACGGGATCTTCCCTTTTCTGTTTTACTGTCTTCCCCCCTCTCTTTGGATTGATTGGATTCAGAATGAAGTACTGTGGTACCCTCTACGCCCTCTCCCTGCAGCAGATCCTGTGCTTATGATACAGCTCAACATGTCCACTTTGCCAGAGGCTGCCTTCCCCACCAGCCCACCTGAGCTGCAAATGTTCTGCATGTGGTTTCGGGGTTAAGCTGCATGCTGACACTGACTCTACAGCAACAGAGACAGTTGGTGCAGATACTGAGGCTGTGCCTGCAGATAGATGAAATACCTTTTTGATAGACTTTTTGAGGAAGGGTAAGTGGAAGTAGAAAAAAAAAAAAAAGGAGGAAAAAAGCAGGTCAAAAGCAGAGCCTTGCTGAGAGGACGAAAGGAGTTAGAGTTTGTTTCTGTGGTATGTACCAGCTGATTAACTTTTTGCTTTGACATTTGCAAGTTACACTCTCGCTTTGAGGTGAATTTGAGGGCCCCCTTGATAGGCATTGTCAATCACAAGAAGTCATGAAATCTGTCACCTGGGGTGCCTTGCCCTCCACAAACTGTTGGCATGTCCCAACTGTCCTTTGGTTTGAGGGGTGAGGCATCCCTGTGCTGGAGGCTGGAAAGCAATCTCCCTGAACACTTACTATTTCCAATAGCAGGGATATCCCCAGTGAATTTGTGAAGCATTCTGGTCCTTCAGGTGGCACAATGAGCCAGCCCATCACCTGGGGTGACGCATGCACTGGCAGTGTGCAGTGTGTCCTCTTTCACAGCTGAGGGTGGCACCTTCTTTCACCTCAATAATGCTTTTAGAAATAGCTTTAACTTTGGTTGTGTTTAATAGTCTTGGGCTGTGGGTCTGTTGAAGCAGTGTGCAGTTTGGAGCAACAAAGTGAGCAGTTGGACACTTGGATTCAGCTCCTGTCTCTGATCCCTGTACTCTCAGCTGATGTTGACATAGTACCCATGTCTTTCTGGGTCTCTGTTCGTGTAACTGAAATGGTCAAACAGTTCCTTTCTCTGTGAAGAGCATCACTTAGTTTTCGGGATCCAGCAGCAAATGGTACTCATTAAAGGCAGGCTGATGAGTGGTTTATAAAACTGTAGAATGTTAAGGGTTAGAAGGGACTTTAAAGATCATGCAGTCCCAACCTCCCCTGCCATGGGCAGGGACAGGTCCCATTAGACCAGGCTGCTCAAGGCCTTACCCTTGAGCCTTGAACACTGCCAGAGTTGGGGCATGCACAACCTCTCTGGGCAACCTGTGCCAGTGCCTCAACACCCTCACAATAAAGAATTTCTTCCTAATATCTAATCTAAACCTACCCTCTTTCAGCTTGTACCCATTCCCCCTTGTTCTGTCACTGCATTCCTGACAGAATTCCATTCCATTCCGTTCTGTTCCATTCCCCTCTGGCTTCCCTGTATCCCTCTTAGGATTCTGGAAGGTTGCAATGAGGTCTCTGTACAACCTTCTCTTCTCCAGGCAGAAGAGACACAACTCTCTCAGCCTGTGTTCATAAGGGAGGTGCCCCAGTCCACTTATCAGTATTGTGGCCTCCTCTGGACTTGCTCCAACAGTTCCATGTCCTTCTTATGCAAGACTCCAGGTGGGGGTCTCACAAGTCTACTGAGTGGCAGGATCACCTCCCTTGACCTGCTGGCCACATTCCTTTGGATGCAGCCCAGGATTTCCTTGGTTTTCTGGGCTACGAGTGCACATTGCCAGCTCATGTTGAGTTGTTCATCAACCATCACCCCAAAATCTTTGCTGGAAGGGCTGCTCTGAGTCCCTTCTCTGCCCAGCCTGTAGGTGTGCCTGGGATTGCCCCAACCCACATGTGAGACCTTGCACTATGCTTGGTTGAACTCCAGCCTGTCCAGGTCTCCCTGGATGCCATCCCCTCCTCTCCTATGTGATTACACCACAAGGCTTGGTGTCTTCAGTGAATTTGGTGAGGGAGCACTCGATCCCACCATCAGCATCGCTGACAAAAACGCTGAACAGTGCCAGCCCCAGCAGTGACCCCTGGGGACCCACACTGCTTCCTCATGGAGGAGGTTGCATGCAGCTGTCATCTGCAGGCTGCTGGGTACGGAATGTCCGATCTTGGGCAGAAGCCCAAGGAGCCTGAGAGCTGCTCTCTTTTTGCCAAAAGATAATTCCCCAAGGGGTCTTCTATTAACTAGCCTGGCAAGTCCAGAGGACATTTAATCTGCTCAGTGTTTTAGGAAAAAATGAGAATCCTCATTTCATTTCAGCCACTGCAGTGAACAAAGTACGCTTATGAGAGGCTGAGATTTGCCCTTAAATACAGTCCAGCCATACAAGCTGTCACTTTAGTCTTGAAGCTGCTTGATCTGAAATAGTTGTGGTTCTCATCAGCTAGAATTCCCATCAGGGTGCCCCAAGTACATTGTTGCCTCTGTGTTTTTTGTAAGAACTTTTTTCCTGAAATAGACTTTTTTGGACAGTGAAGGATTTTGTTTTCTCTGTTGTCCATCTGGTTCCTTCATCCACATCTGGAATGCTATGATTACCCAATCCACAGCAACAAAGATAATTTAAGTCTTAAAAAGACAGCAGAAGCTTGTGGAAAGGATTTATAGCTTATTAGGGTGCCTGTATATTTTTTTTTCTGCCTAAAGAATGTTTGCGTTATTGTGTCGTTTCTAAGAATGAAATTGCCCTGAGGGAAAATTAAAATCCATGACAAAAATGTACTTGAGAGTAGCATTGTTTTCCTAGAAATCACTGTAAATACAAGAAGCACTATAGGTAAATAATGAAGCTGCAGAGTCTGTTTCTTGGGCAGTTTAGGGCAAAAGAACAAATATTCTTCAAATAATTGGCAAAGCAGGATAATTACTTTTATTTTTGTTAGAAGTGGGATGGAGTATATCTGTGTGGCCTTGCCCATGCCCAGTAGATTATCCTAACACCTTTCAGAACTGATGAAGTCTAAAGACAGTGCAAATCAAGTAAAGGAAATCCAGTGTCATTTAATGCTGTTGTTGCTAATTCCTTAACTAAGGTGGGCAGAGGATAAAAGGCTAATCAGAGGTGATTCTTACTAGAGTACATGGTGTTTTTTACGGCAGGGTGACAGAAGCTGTGACACAAGGGTTTCTTTTCATTCCCCTTCACTCTGTGTGTCTCCCCACTCCTCCTTGCACTGTGCAAGCTCGGCAGGTGTCTTGTGCCATCTGAACCTGGTAAGTCATTACATGCCTGGCTGGCTGCAGGAGAGGGCTGGCACAGCCCATGAGCTCAGGGCAGTGGGGCAGGAGGTGGCACTGTTCACTCTCTGCTGGCCTTAAGTGTGCTTCTTGTCCAGAACCTCCATGAACCAGAGATTCCTGTTTTTCAAGGAAGGCATGACAGAAAAAGATGAGGAGAGCTCCTTAAAGCACAGAGAATGGATTTTAGTAAATTGTGAAGAAGCCCTGCAGGAAGAAATGACAACCTCATGTGGCAGGAGTTGTGTGTCGGAGTTCTGTGAAATGACCATACCTGGCCCCAAATTGTCAATTTGACCAGTTCAGCTGGCCAATACCTCTTACAGATCTTCTGATTTAGTGGGAGAACAAGCGCTCGAAAGTCTGTTAAGAAATAATTGTGAAAACATAAATATGTTAAAGCTTTTCAAGGAGTTGTAGCTATCCAAATGACATGGAACGTCCCACAAAAAAATATGTTTTGACCAAAGATGCAATGCCAGAAATCAAATTAGACAGCTGTATGTTCTTATGCTGACATGCTCCATTTTGCTTTAGTGAAGCAATACTTGCTTCCTGCTGCTAATTGCAGTTGTGTGCCCTGTTTAAATATCTTCTGGGGAAGACCAAGGAGAATGAAGTTATTAAAAATCTGAGTTTCTCTGGGTTCATTTGAAATGAATCATTATTAAGCAATTCTGCCTCACAACTTTTTAGAAAGTATTTAATTGCTGCTACTCAAATGCATTTTCTTAGAGTATGATTCCCCTTTGGACATCTTTTCTCTTTAGATAATTTAGTTTTAAAAATGCTGAAAATGGGACTAATGCGCAATTAAGAATAAGAGTTGCACCACTCATTAGGGAGATAGACTGACAGGATCATGTTAAACACAGAGGAAGCAGAGAAAAGCTTTATTTCCCCAGTCATTTGCCCTGACCCTGTGTGGATGCACCTAGAAGTCTGACACAAATTCAGGTACATTTGTGCATCCGTGTATGTTAAAAGGAAACTTGTAATTGGTATTTCAGTGTGGATATAGAAAGGCAGAATGACAAAAAAATCTATTTTTTTTTTTCTTCTTCAGGACAAAATACTTGAGAGTTTCTCTGCCTCTTTAATGATTATAAAAAGTGATGGAAGAAACATTAGAAGAACCCAATGGAAAAAAACAGCAAATTGAAAAGAACAGTTATAATTGAAATCAGGAAAGAAAACTCATAAGTTGATTTGAAAAAAATTGGAGAATTCAAATTCAACTGAATAGTCCTTAAAGGGAGAATTTTTTTCATGGTACATCCTATTGAATCTTGCAGTAGCATATTGCTTCACTGCCTCTGCAAATTCATTTGTGCTTGTAATCTGAGAGTCCTAAGGCTAAACGAAGCTTTCCTGAGCTACTGGGTAGGTATACAATAAGCAGTCAATTGATTTGTGTTACTCTACCTAGTTTCAGAAGCACTTATTATACCAAGTATCTTTTACTTTACTGGGCACTCTAGCTCATCTCTCTTTGTTGTTGAGTTGTCATGCAATAGTAAGCATCTTATAGTGCTTACTTTCCAAAATACGACTTTTGTTTGTTTGTATTCTGACAACATACTCATTTTATTTCAATTTACGTATGCTTTCTGATCTTTCATGTGGTACTGTCTTCCATATAAAGCATTTTTCGCCCAGCTGAGTATTCAGTCCTTGCCAGCTATTTATAATTCACTAAAAGCCCATTTTCTGTTTCACACATCAGTTTGCATTGCAGCTAGGGTGGAATCTGTTATGTATTTGTGTGCTGTTTTCTCAGATAGGCAAATCCTTTCATTCTCACCACTTCCACCAGGAGGTTACAGCTATTTAGCTGGTCATGCACATGAACCTGAAAGTATTTTGTGGAGGTATTCAACTCAAAACATTGAATTTGTTTCCCAGTATCTCTTTTCTTATACCTTTCTACCTGGTCCTGTATATATCACAGTAATTTCTTTCAGGCCTTGTGAGGAGTTTTGCTTGGTTCAGCCCCTAGAGATTCCATTAAGCTGCAGCCCAATGAATTAAAGAATTATCAATATTAATGATGAAATACCCCTCTGTGTGCCAGCTCTAGCCATCTTCTTGTGTGAGGAATGACCATTTTTATACAGTTGACTATAAAGCCTGTCCATTGGATGACTTCTGTTGTGTAATCTGAAATTCCATCATTGGTTTTAAGGTAAAATAATTTTGAAGTTGCCTAACTGTTATTTCAACTACCTTTCTGCAGAGAATAGTGACATATTATGTTTTAGCATCTACAGAATAAGCAGCCTTCAAGGCAGCTACACGAAAATTTCAGAAGCTTAACCACAAAATGTTCCAAGGATTGAATGTCAAGATCATCTTTGGGCAGGTAGAGGTATAACCCATGTACAGTGCTGACTTGATGGCTTGATAAGACTGACTTGAACTGACTGTAGGATCTAGAGCAATTAACAGACTTGGCCAGAACAGTATCCATTGGCCCTCCCTTTTATTTTTTAGGTGACACCTTCTGGCTTCATCGGAGTTGTAGTTCTGAGGTAGAACTTGGTTAGGATACCTCTTTTCCTGTCATGTCTACATGCTTCTGTTCCAGCAGTTTGTCCAAAGATGCTGTGGGCTCTGAAGTGGGCTCTGAAGTTCATTAAGTTCCTGAACTACTTCCATATTTGTCTCTGTGTGTTTACGTGTATGTTTGTCTGCCCTAAAAGTAAATAGTCCTACAGTATTTGTTACTGGGGACTCCTTGCCTTAACTTGTTGAGGGCCTCCTTTCAGCATTAATAAACTGTGACTTTTTAGTCTCTGGCTGTGGGTTGGTGCGTGCTGGGTTTGTGTCTGTGGAGGAAACTGAGTGTCTTTTGTGCGTTAGTTGCATTTTTACGTAAGCAATATTTTCAATGTTAAATTCACGCATCCTCCATGTCTTCCTCACACTCACCTGTTCTTTTCATTCGGATGGGAAAAAAAGTGTCTCTGTGGGGTTCTGAGGATTTCCACATCTCCTGGGAGTTAATTTTGCCCCCGCTTCAGAACAGGTCAATAGTGCTTATCAGGCAGCAGAGTCACTGGCATCAGGCTACACTGCTGTGAGCTGAGGCATTCTGGTTTCTCCCAGAAGTGAAAGCAGACATCTTTTCAGAGGCACTTAGCTGAAAAGAGGGTTTCCTAGAATTTTAATCATACCCCTTATGTTTTCACCCAAAACACTGTACTTTGCAGCTGTGCTAATTGACCTGATGTTCTGGTTTTAGACTCATGGTAGTAACCCTCAGAGCTAATTTACACAACGTGCTTTGAACTGAACTTGGTAATGCAAATATAATGTCCTATTAGCAAACTGTGAATGGTTCCTACTGGGATTTGTACAATGATTCTGAGTTCATTATTACTGTCATTCAATACTGTGGATGAGTAGAGGAAAAATAATTAAACAAAGTAGTACTTTAAATCCCAGAAGGAATGTAAAATCAACAAAGTTGAAAACCCAGAAGTCTTTACTTTTGTTTAATATATACACTCTGTGGAAAGGGAGGGGGAAGCCAGGGTGTGTGTTAAATACTCAGAGTAGCTGCCCAACCTAATTGGATGGAGAAATTGATACCCAGTGAATCATGTATTTCCCCCAAATGATTCCTTATTTCTCCAAATTTAAGACTGATAATGTTACATGGAAAATGGCTTAAGAAGTATTTTCTTCTAATCCTCCTTTAAATATAAGTCATCTTCCAGAAGTGTTGCTTGGGGATTTAGCTGTGTGACTCCTACTGATATCCCTGGAAGTTTCACGGCTAAAATGCACAAACAGCGCTTGAAAAAGCCTCTTGCAACCCAACACTGTGGAAGCATTTGCTGTGTGAGCATTTCTTATTTCTACAACTTGACCTGGTGTTACCAGCAAAATCTTTGGGGGACCTTAAAGTCAGGAAAATGTTGGATGTTCCTCAGCTTTGCATAAACATGCAGGATGGTACAAGTCCACTTCTATTAGAGGGTGGGCAATTTGTCCCGATGTTTAAAATGGAATTGCAAGGGAAGATGACAGAAAAACCACTCTAACTGTTCAACTGACATATTAGTCAGTCAGCCAGGCAAAGAGGCAGCAGCTCAATTGAAAAATTATTCTCCAGTGTGGTGAACTGCACCACTCAGCTCTACTCACACTTGAACAGGGTGCCCTAGAAAGCTGATTGTAATCTGCTTGTCTGCTGCAGACCAGTGGAGACTCAGTTCTTCAGCAGCACCTTTCAGCCTGCTCTTCATCATGACCTTTTTTTCCTGTTTGACTCCACTTCTCTTTTCTCCAGCGGTTTCTGGGCAGACTGTCTCTCTTAAGCTGGTAACTGTCCAATAATTAGACTGGATAACTGAGCAGGAAGCCTGAATCATCTTCTCTATTTCCAGGCTGTGAGACTCATAGAAAATTTCATTCCTTTGGTGTCACAACCCAGGTTTGTTGTGGTCCAGCTGGTGGACAATTCCGTCTGCCTGTCCACCTTTTCCATGAAAGAGTAATGAGAAATGGGTGGATATTTTCTGTAGGGCTGATTAGTTTGTCCTGAGAGTGTCCAGAAGAAGTTACTGCTGCTCTTGCCACCTTAGTGAGAAGGTTAAGAGAGGAGGCATAATTCTAATCCTAATGTTGGACCTTTTGGAATAGCCTCATAATGCTGTTCATTTCTGCAGGTGTTGGGATGTTCTGAAGATTTGGACCTTGATTTTTCCCAGAGTTGGATTTCTGCCCCATGTCTTCAAAACTTAAGAAATTAAAACTTTCCGTTTCAAGGTGACACTTGAAAAATAATTTAGGTCATGAAGATTGCATCAACTAAGCATGTGAAATCATACCTAAAGAACATTTGGTATTAGAAAATGTTCAATTAAGCTGTTGTAGAAGAGTCTACATCAGCCATTGGGAAGTTGTTTCAAAATCACCAGAATGACCAGTAAAGTGTCCATAAACTGCTGCCTCAAGAACCCTTACTAGCCTCTGCTTGAAAGTTTTCTTTTCTAAAGTGGCTTAAACACTGCAAGTTTGGTATGGAGAGCAAAACCAGAAGTAACATTCCCTGCGGTATTGAATGATTTACAGCTTAAGTGAAAGAGCAAAGCTGACAAAATCTGAAAAAGAGGAATTTGAAAGGCAGAGTAGAAACTGAAAAGAAGAGCGAAGGAGAAAAATAACACAAACAGCTGGACTTAGGAGTCAGGGAGGGAGACAGCTTGGGTCATATGACAAATAAAATGTATGAAAAAGAAAATCATAGTCAAAAGTCAAGAAAGAGTGTCAGTTTCAACAGAAATTGCTATTTTCAGGGAATTCTTTTTTTTAAAGGCTGCTGCATTAAAGCATTCGGCTGCTTTGAAGAGTGAGTTCACTCATCCTACTTACAATATAACAGTGCAGAGACTCGATACAAAGGGCAAGGCCTTTAATTTCTTTCCTTTATGGACATTATATAAACAGAGGTCTTAGGGCTTAATTCAAACAAAAGATTTTCTATTGATGCTGAAACTGTCTGCTTCAATCTAGAAAGAGATTTTGAATAGTGATAAGACTGCTTTTTTCATCATCTTTTTAAGCTAAATATTAATTCTCTCTTAAAAAACAAAAGGCTACAGGGAGCTCAAATATTTTATAGTTCATCCAGATAAGGGGAAGATGTAGATTTATGCCTGGCTCTCATGACCAAAGGGGGTATCAAGGAAAAAAATATGTGAAAGAGAGAGTAGCATCAGTGAAGATTATATGGTAATCTGCAATATGCTGGAGTTTGTCTTGCATTGGAATGTCATTGGAATCCCTTTTTTATTATGCAGCATAAAGTGGTGTGTACAACTAATTTATAAAGTGCACTTTATCACCCTATGTGAAACCTTATGCTTTCCTTGTGACCACCTTAGCTTAGAGATATTAAAGCTGCTGTTTTCAAGAGCTCTGCTGCAGTAGAGTTTTGCACTAGGAAGCTAATCAGAAAACTAACAAAGAATTTGTAGTGTAAGCAACATTTTTAAGTCAGCCAATTAAATTAATGATCCTGTCTTGAAAGCAGTTCAAAAAACATCTGTCCACTCAACAGTGTGCCCTTGTGTCTGTGACTCTGCCCTTTTGGGTGCTCAGGATTAGCAGAAGCACTTAGTGCACATACGTTCTTGTCAGTACATCTGTTTTGCTCAGCTGCAGTAATTCTCCCACTTACATTGTGTAAATCTCTGCCCCAGCGTTGTGCATGAGGAGCAGAGAGGCTTTTAAGGCATCACTGCATGTTCATGGTCAAAAGCATCATGTTTACATTGGTATGTCAGTCATAGCCAAATATTACTTGTGGGTTTAATGAAACTCAGATGCCGTTATGTGCAGGTTGCGTAATGCCAGGAGGAAGCAGCTAGGACAGAGATTATTAGGGATTAAGGAAAGTGATATATTAAAGCTCCCTTGTCCCTGAAATGGCTGCAGATCAGGCTCTGCTCAACCTCTCTGCTGAGCACCTTCACGTTTTTTCTTGTTTGGAAGCCCTGTAATTGCGTTGCAGAAAGGACGACTGGTATAGCCAACAGTGGTCAAGTGGTTTACAAAGGGTTTCTGAAAGCTTTGGTGTATGTGGGACACTGCTTCTCTGTATCATGCCCTCGTTGTCAGCTATTTTTCAAAACGGAAGCTGCTGCTTCTCTGAAGTTTCAGGACCTGTTCTAGATCCTTGGAGAGAACAGCAGTACAAAAATGTAAGCTAGTGCTGTTTGCAGGTATCGTTTGTAAGCCTTGGTACAGGAAGTCCCTGCTTTATTTGATGTCATTTCAAGGTTGTTAAAAAATAGCTTGCAGTGCTGAATATTCTTTCTCATCACGATTGCAATTTGTATTACTTCTAACCTTCAGTATATACCTTTAAGCTCCACTTTACTTTCTTTAAAAGTATCTGGACTGATGCCTTAGTACCAATTTGTTCTACTATGAAGGTACGTGTTTGTGATTTTCCTTTGTCAGTGATAGCATTGGCTTTTTGAACACTTTTTCCTTTTTTTTTGTTGCTTTTCAAAACTCTTATGCTTGTATGCTACTGTCCCTTTAATCTCTTCTAGTAACCAGATTCTACAGCAGGATTTGGGAGAAAATTCCATTTTCCTAATTTTATTTTCTGCGTTGCAGTGATGTGGTTTTGTTCAATAAAGAAGTTTTGACCATAATTTCTGCAGTAATTAATTGTATTTGTTGACGTAAAAATGTATTTTATCCTCTGACTTAGGTCTGTCTCTCTGTAGGTGCCTGGGTTCATGCTAATTTGTATGGCCTGACTAGCAAGTATGTTGAGATAGGAAAAGAATAATCAGCACTATTAGTACTAGCATGAAATTTTGCAGTCGTTTTATAAAAAAAAATAAATCTGGAGGGATTAGAATGATCGAGAAGAATCTTTGATCATCTTTCCTTTGCAACCTTAAATTAAAAAGCCAAAGTGGGTTAGTAATTTAATATAATTTTTAGTTGCAATTTAGGTACTAAAGCATGAGGTGCAAGTTCAGCAGAACAGCCACCTGAAACCAGCTACTGTGTCTTTTAGAAGCCTTGATGTTGCTGAATGGCTGTGACATGTGTCCCGTGATCTGTGGATCATCTATATTAGCTGCAAAGTATCCTCTTGAGGCAAAAATTGAATTGTGATTTCACTTGTTTTATAGTTTGTCCGGTCAGACACAAATGTTTGACCTGTTCCTGCCTTTCATAACACAGGCATTAGGTGTTGTCAGTAATTGTCATAGAGCTTAGCTCATGCATAAAGCCTTAATTGTTCTCTGTTGTTTGTCTTGGAGAGCTATATAAAGGGCTCATTCTGGGCCTTTTTATCTTATCTAGCAGTGTTAAAATAAATCTTACTTCCAGGAAAAACTTGTGGCAATTCAAGTAACGAGTTTGAACTCTTCTGGTGCCTTTGCACATGTTGAGTCTGGTTGCCTTGTTCGGGTGTGTAATGGTTTCCAGATGATGTCTTGTGACTGCTGACAATCTACAGAGGGCAAGCTGGACACATGAGGGCTCTCCTTGATGTTCAGGCTTTGCTTTATGAGGAGCAAGGAAAAAAGGAAATTTTTGTTGTTGTTGGGGTGGGGAGGCTGAGCAGATGGTCAGCAGAGGATTGAAGTAATGGGTGGCAAACAGGCAGAGAGGAGAACCAGGTAGGAGAAAATGTAAGCAGATTGTTCTCTGATAGCTATGCCTTCCCCTTCCTTTCTCCCCAGTTGCTTAGAAAAGAATGCAAGAGAAATAAGAATAGAAAGTGAAAGGAAATTTTTCTCATGGGTTTTGAAAAAAGAGATGATACTTTCAGTACTAAAGTAGGTTGATGAGTTGTTGTGTAGTTAGTAATTTAATATAATTCTGGTGGCTGCAGAGAAGCAAGGAAAAGAGGATGATCCTATCCATGGGATGGAATGGGAGGAAAACTCAACCTCCACTTTCCCATAGGAGAGTTCAGGAGCCTCCATCCTCCATCCATGACGATGTTATCTTCATGCATGTGAAGATCTCCAGCATTCTTCCAGAAGTGGTACTATACAGTCACTCTGGAGCTAGAAATTGTGCATGAATCCATGTCCTATCTAATTTTAAATAAAGTTAGGTTTTCTTCATTGCAGACAGGTTTTTCTGGGGCAAGGTGGCTTATTTATGTCAGCAGTGTAAAGCAGAGAGAGAGTTTGGTTTGAGCTTGGATTACCCTGAAGTAAGAATGTTGTCATCCGGTGCCAAACACATGAAGTAGGAATGGTTTTCTCCCTGGTTTTCTGCAGCCAGTTCAAACTTCCATTTAGTGCACTCCAAGTGTTTGCAGCTTTTGAATCATTTGTGGAAAAGTAACCAAACCTGTGACAGGGGATCTGAGCCTCGCCTGTGGTTACTACAGAGGGGGTACGTGCAGGGAGAAGTTGGAAGGCCAGGAGGCTGCTTCCACACCTGGGGCTGCACTGGTGGGTGGTCTGGTGCTATTTGCTTTGTCACCCTCCCTACACTTCATATAGTCTCTTAAAGTACCAAGGGAGATCTTTTTTCATGTTATTATGTGCTCTGGTGGCTGCTGGGCCTACTGCACCTTCAGTTTAGAATCAGTATGCTTGCTTTGATACTCTGTAATAAAACAATGCATAAAATTTCAGCTGATTTTTTTTAAGGTAAATTATTTACTGCAAGTAATTTGCTTCCTTCTGCCTGCTGTCTCTCACATGTAGCATGGAAGGAATGCCTGTGTCAAGTTTGACAGATTTTGCAGGAATTTGAAAGAGACTCAGAAACCGTGTGAAAGTATGGTAATTCTCTTGAATTTAGGCAATTTAAGCATCACAGAACTTGAAGGGTCACCTGTCTCTTTGGATGAAAAGTACTGCAAACAACAAAGAATCTTCAGGAGGCAGGTTCTGGGAATGTCTGTTTCTCAAATGTACCTTTTTATGCAGGGTGGTTTTCCCCTGCTCCTTGTCACCTCTGCAAACTTTTTATGCCTTGCTCAAAGACAGAATTGTCAGTTGTTATAGGCAGAGCTGCTGGCACCTCCTGTCATTTCTCTTTGTAAGATCTATTTTCTGGTTTTTATTTCTTTGTCAGACTTCTGTTCATTCTGAGATTTTCCATAACTTATATCTGCCCTGACATCTAACTTGAGAGCAGGATGTGGCTTCTCTGTTAAAGTCAGTATCTTCTGTATGCTATGTTTAGCTGTAATTCTTTACATCAAAGGCAAGGTGCCACTTGTCTTATTGCATGCTCAAAATAATTGTTGCACCAAGGTCTACAAATTAAGCAATCTGTAAATATGTTGAGGACTTTGACACAAGCAGAAGGAGCATTTTCTTTGCCTATTTCTACTATGTATAAAATGCTGTCATCTTCCCAAATGAGCTGGAAAAACTTGGCCAAACTTGGCCTTTATGTGATCTCCTAAAGAGAGGAAGCTGGTTCTCCTGAGCTTGCAGTGCCCACCCATTCCCAGCATGTCTGGAGGTTAGACTGTGCTTCCTCCTGTTCAGGATGTACCAACGTGTTAGGGAGAAATTGAACAGTAGACACTCTGCATCCACAGCTCCAAAGGGAACTTCCTGAGGAAGGCGAGTTGCTCACACTGTTTCAGTCTTTTCCTGTTTCACTGCAGTATTAGGGACAAAATGCTATGCTGTCCTGTGTTCTGTCAATTTGGTATTTCTCTATTACTCTTCATAGATTTTTATTACTTCCCATACTTTTCCAGAGTTAGAGGGTATAAAGGGGAAATATACTATAAGATTTTAAATGTGAGGGTGAGCAAAGTATTTTAAGACAGTGGTGTTCCAGATGGAACTTTTAGTTGTTGGCTTGTATATATCAGAAGTGTTGCCCTATGGTATCAGAGCAGTTGACTGTCTGGTGCTGGAGAGGAAAGTGATGCTGATGGAAATCTTCACATGAACAAGATACTACATACTCCATCCCTCTGAGGGCTCTGAAAGCCGTGGAGTGTTATTTGACAATGGATCCCTGAAAGCTCCCTCTTCTCCCGTGGGATGGGATTATGATAAGATCACCATTACTGAATCACCCAGCTGTTGTTGCAGACTCTTTTCCATCCAGAGGGACTGAGACTGTCTAGCAGCCCTGTGTAGTACAGCCCTGCTGCATTCACAGGTCTCAGTCCCAGCAGAACTGCTGCTCCTGAGCTGCCTGCCAGTGACATGCCACTGCAAAGCACAGCTTGCCATTTCTGTGGCAGGACAGTATCCTATTCTCCAGGCCAGCTGCTTACAGAAGGAGGGAAAAACCTTGTGATTGAATTATGGAATCATCTCCAGTTAGGCAGAGAATGTTTTCAACTCCATCAAGTAAGATTGGATTGTGTCTTTAAATGTCTGGCTTTAATTTCTTAGATGTTCACTACAGACGTTTGTGTTTCCAGTTCACCTTTATGTAGTGTTTCTAATCGCAAAATAGCCAGTCCATTTGGACTCCTAAATTTTGGCCACCTCACCTCTGGTGGCAGTAATTTCCTCAGCTATTTTGTGCTGTTCTGCAATGTTATTTAGAGGATTAGCACATTTCTTAGAACAAACCACAGTTACTGGAAGAGACAGATTATAACTACGTATCTCAGTATTTACTTCATTACCTGATGACAGGGAACCAGCATGGAATTTCATTTGCCTTTTTTAAGTATTTACACTTTTTTAATGAGGCACTTTTTTTTTTTGCCTTTAATCCTGACCTTTTCTGTTCTTTCTACTTGAGTTCCTTGGTGACAATGCATTGGAGAGTGGCCATTGTTCTTCACACAGAGCTTGTTTTTTGGGCTTTGCCCCCATCTGTCTTCAGGATGCAAAGTTCCTTACCATTCTGTAATCCAAAATCTTGTTACTGAGGCTTGATAAATCATCTTGAGATGTAGTTGGGCAGCTGAGATGTCATCTCTCAAGTTTGACTGTCTTTTCAAGTGAACCTTTAAATATATCAAAGCCATTCTTCAGTTTTTCAGACCCCAACTTCACACATTAATGTAGTACATCTTTCGTGACAGAAAAGATCAGAATCATTTTCATAGAATCATTTTCTGCTTTCGTTTTCTCTTAGTACTAACAACAATTTTTACATTAAAAAAAAAGAATAGTGACAGGAGAAGCAACATGTCAGCCTTGTTCACACTAATTCTGTCCTCAAAGTAGATCTATCTAGTGCATGTCTATGTAGTTATTTTTATTTTCATTCCTGGATCCTTAAGTCAGGCAAAAATGTCATTGAAGCCAGTGGGAGTTTTACTCTACCTAATAAAATATTTGAGAAGGAACATAATGCTTGTGGATCAGAAGGGTTAGTTTTGTAGGTTTCAGGCTTGTCATGTAGACAGGTAATGTCTGGCAATTCTTTTATGCTGGGTGTTGATGTAGGAGCTATTGCAGCTCTTCTAACCTTTAATTTTGTGTAAAACCATGTGTCATTATTTATCTACACTGTCTATCCTAAAAAAACCCAAAACAAAGCAAACAAGAAAAAGAAAAAAATAAATAATACTTTCTAGGATGGAAGGCAAAAAAATTACTTTGCACTTTGTATCTCTTGGACTCAGTGGATGACTTGTCTGGTAGAGAACTACTCACCTATGAAAAATACTGTGATATTGGCTACCATTTTTTAAGCCCCTTATGCATTTTTAAAGATTTGTTCTGAGTTGCCAAGCATCTACATCTGGAGCATCCATATGAACACTGGGTTTGAGGTGTCTCCAGTCAGATACTCAGGTTTTATAAAGTTTTAGAAGATATCGATCATAAAATCCAAAGCATATCTTATAGTCCATAGGTCTTTTTAAGTTCAGTTTTTGAGGACCAAAGAATAAGAGACTGAAGAATAAAAGTAATGATACACTTTCATGTGCAGGCTTGAATAATCTTTGTAAATAATAGAAAGAGCATTACCCCACTGGGGCTGCCTTCAGATGAGAAGTGGCATGTGATGATACTTTAAAGGAATACTGTGTAGGTTGATTACTGAACGGTATTTATGCAGCTTCTAAAACGGCAGATTTACATTTTGTAGCAATTAAAAGGCCACCACAGGAGCTCACTGCTACTCCTCAGTTCTGTCTGGCCAGAACTGACTCCAGGAATGGACTTTGCTGCTGTAAGGAGGAAGAAAAATTTAAGATAAAATAAAATAAAGAAATGCTGACTCACTTTTCTTCAATTAAGTCTTCACAAGAGTTTATTTTTAGTCTTAGCAAATAACTTAGTGTTCTGATCTTCTCTCACTATTTATACTTCTTTATTTTAATAGAGAATTTATACTTCAGAATTTATACTTCTTTATTTTAATAACTCCCCTCAAGGCCAATATAAGCTAAGCATGTAAATCCCTAGAGAACTGATGGAAAAAGGCAACCCCATTCACTTAAATGTAAAAATAAACCATTTGGCTTGCAGAGAAGAATCTCATAAATTATTATTTCTTTTCCTTCTCTGTCATCTAGTACTTTCTTGGCCTGATTGAAGGCACACACGGTTTCCTGTTTGCATTTTTTTTTGCTTTGAAGTGATGGTGAATAGATTCATTAAATTAGAACAAAAAGATCTGCTAATCTGTTGCTTGTCTTCTATTTCAATGGATGATCTAACAGGCTGAAAGTACTTCTGTATTTGTTGCAGTGCTGTCTACAGTTTGTTGCAAGGGAAGTAAGCTTAATCAGATTTTTAAGATGTGTTTTCCTTCCAGCAAAATCTCCAGATCACAGCTTTTCCAATTACACAGAGAAGAAGGCAAGGAGACAAAGCTAGTCTGGGGAGCTTTCTCTTTCAGCAGCAAAGTTTGCATTTCTTTTAATGTAGTTAAAACGTTTGACAGGAAAGAGTAGGGTTTAGTGATGTGAGGTGATTTCCAAATGAGTGTTAGCTTTTTGCTGACCTACTTTTGACTAGTGGTGTATTCTTGTCCATTACTTTTTGTCATTGAATAATGCTGGTATATTAAGCTGTGTGCTTCAAGGGCATTGTAAAATTGCATGTAGGGGCAGGACTGAACTGTGAAAGTGTGAATTACTCTATCAGATCAAACCCAATTAAAAAGTGACAAGCACAGCAGGAGAAATTGAAAGCAAGGTTTATCTTTCATGTAATGTAAGAAGTCTCTATATTGGTTAGAAACAAAGTGAGTGTGAAACAGATTCTCCACCTCTTCTCATCCCTCTCCAAAAATTAATAATATCTGCTGACTTTGTTATCCAAAAGAATAAGGCTCTGAGTGGTAACAGCTCACGTTGAAGGACGCTGTGACAATGGCAGGAGAAGGGGAAGTACAGCACCCAAACACCTTGAAGCTATTTTGCTATCAAAGCATGCACTGGGCCTCGGGTCAGCACATTTGGGGATTGATGGATAGGGCGTTTGCAAGAAGTGGTGGCCCTTTTTCTAAAGCTGTAGCGTGTCATTAAGAAAGTCTTGCTGTCTTGCAGGCTCACCGCAGTTCCACAGGAAGCGTAGGAATAAAAGCGTGGTAAGGAAATGGAGCTTTTACTAAGCCCTGTAGTTGTTACAGAACTGCTACAAGCTAGGGAAAGTTATTTAGTCTCCAGTGCCATTGCAGAAAGCCTTATAAACCCTTTTGCATAACATCCATCTACACTCTTCTAATGAGTAATTAGGCCTGTGAATGTAAAACTAATGCAGTTGTCTATGTACAATATAATACTGCAGAATCCTGTGGTGGGTTTGGTTTTTTTGTTTCAGGGGTTTTTGTTGTTTGATTGGTTTGTTTGTTTGCTAATCTAATAAAGTCATATAACAAGTAAAACAAAACAAAACAAACAACGAAAAAGTAAATCAACCTTGCAGAATGTGTTCTGGACTTGCCATTGCATTGCAGACAGCTTCAGTGATGTGTGACTGCTGTGTGACCTGGTGAACACCAGCTTCTGCGGACAGTCTGTGTTACACTGACCCTGATGCTTGCTGCTAATGGCATCACCTCAGTGAGCTCCTCTGGATGTAAACGTCAGCACAGCTGCTTTGGCTGGTGCTGAGTGTTCAGGTTCGGCTTTAGTGGGTGACATTCTACTTTGTGAAGAAAAAAAAACCCAACAAACACAGAAGGGGAAAGAACATGATGTGTGTGAGCTGTGCTTGGGGCCATCATGTTGTAAGGAAGGTGGGGGAGATGAGTGGGTAAATTCAGAGGGTACCTGATCCATGTAGCATGTTTTGCCCATAAAAACAGTGATGCTCTGTAGGATGCCTCTTCATATAAAATATATATTTGATGTGCAATGAATCAAGACTTTAAAAGAGAGCGGGTAATTTACAATCCTACTAGACTTGGACTTTGCAAGCAGCTGTTAGGGAAGGGGGAAGAAAAGTTGTCATATTGTGAAAATGGTTATTACCTAAAAGCCTCCATTTTCCTGAGAGAGGTTTACTTTCTACCATGGATGGAGTACCAGTGGTCATTCAAAAGAACAGCTTTGTTGTTGTGTGTTATGGTAATTAGTCTTCTGGAGTGTCTTCTGGGTGAAGAAGTTGTAGGGACTCAGAGAATGTCTAGGTCTGGATTTGAAAAACAACAAACACACACACACAACTGTCTCCCCAGACACCGAACCACAAAAAAACCCAACCTAAATTTCATAGCAATCTTGAGTGGCATTTCTTTTCATTCTATAATGTTTTGGTTTTATCAGAAAAAGTTTGATACAAGATTGATAACAATTTAAAGGACTGTTGTGCATGCACTGATACATTTGTTAGTCTGGCTTACTTCTCCTAAAGGTAAAGAGGAGGACCTAGAACCGTGGGTAATATTTCTTTTTGTGTGGGGATGATTATTATTTTTTTTTTGGCTGTCATTGTTGTCTTTGTTCATTTTTTATTTTGTCAAGAGGAAACTTCTACAAACTTTGCCTTTGTTAGTCTCACCATTTTTCTGGCCCAGCCAAGAGCTTAATGCATTTGTTATTGATGTATTATTATCATATAGATACAATAGACTTTCAAGAAAAAAGGAAGAAGACACCCACACTGTAATTTGAATTTTAAAAGATTAATGAAATTCTTATTCCTAACTGATATGTGTAAAATATGTGGGTAAGTGATGAGTTGGTTTAAAAAAAGAAAACCCCCATAGCACTGTACAGTTACATCATTACCTAACTTTGGCCTTTATTTTGCAGTGACCAGTGTAAAAGAGAATGCTGAGAAGTACATGGAGATTCTGGAGGATAAACTACATAGGTAAGGATGGTATCACAAAAACATTTGAAATCTTAAAAATGTTTGTACATGCAGTGTTGATGTGCATAAAAGTGTTAAGGAACTTGCATTAGAATAATACAAAAGGTAGTTCAAAGTAGGAAATAGCATATGTGTTAATAGCTCTGTCCATGGCCGCATTCAGCAGCCTGGCAATGGGTGCAGCTGAAAGAAAGAATCACTGTGTTCTCCAGTGCACAGGGCTGCTCTGCTGCAGCAGTGGTCCAGCCAGAAACCCTGACTGGGGGTGTTGCAGCTGGGTGAAAAATCACCCTTCTGCTCCTGTGCAAAACCCAACACTGGGCAGGGCCAAAATATCCTTTACCAGAATTCTGGGCATCTTTAGCAAGTAATGACAGTCCATATAACAGTTTTTAAAGAATGCCAATTTGGGGTATTGCGGAGAGCAAATACAAACCAAGACAACAATAGAGATATTTTTAGAACTGAATCCTAATGCAGAATTTACAGATTTTTATGCCTTTGTTTTTCTGAGACAAATGCTAGCATTTCTGTTTCTTTGTTTTGTTGTGTGAAGCGGGTTCTAGGTGACCCCTCTGACTTCAGGCTTCTCCTTGAAATATGGTTAGCAAATATTACAGAGCTGTTGTAATGGAATCTTCTAGTGAGTGAACTTTGCCCTGAATGAGTATATTTGTATGGAAAAAGGCTTTCATGGGTTGTAATTGGAGTTTGTCTCTTAATAAAATGTAATCTACCAAATAAGCACCACTTCCATTTCCATTACTGAGCAGGTATAATAAATAAATTGTTGCCCTTGCTATATTTTTTTTTTGTATTGATAAAGAGAGGGTTCTGTATACTTAGTTTTGCTCACTTACAATTTTAAATATAGATATATTTATTTTACTAAACTCCTAAATTTAAAAGATACTCAGATCTGAATGAAGAATGATGGAAACAGACCTGAAGATCAAGCTTTGTTTCTGTGTGCTGCTTAACCCTCTTTTAATAACATTTTTACTCCATATACTTCAGTCCATAAGTTTAAGACAAGTCTTAAGGACTTCGTGTGCTTTTTGAAAACCATACTCTCTATTAAAAAATAAAGTGTAGCAGCATGTTTTGATGCTTCTAGAGTGGATTTATGGATTTAATTGACCTATCAGGCTCCTAGAAGGATGTAAATTTCTCTTTAAGTGTTAAATACTTGGAGAAGCTGTATGTTTGTTTCTCCTTCCAGAGGTTTATCAGATAGAATTTGCAGGTCCCAGGTGGTGAAGATTCAGTCCTGAACTTGTTTTCCAAGATGTGCAAAAGGTATTAGTCTAAAAATAGTTCAAGTAATTAAGAGCTAAGAATTTGTTTGAATATTGATGGAAAGAGAAAATCTTTAATGTTTTTATCAGAAAGATGTTTCCAAGATACTATGTCTTGAAAAAGATTTTATTTTTATGCTAATAAGGTGGTTATAGATATTTGTTTCTTAGAGGTTCTTTGGTCTTTAAGGAATTAGCTACACCTGCTTTACAGCTTGAGCAATAAAAAAAAAAAAGGCAAGCAAGAGCCCAAGAGGCTTCCCCAAACCCTGCCCCTGCTTAGAGCAGTAACTTGAGAGAGTTTCTCTTTTTTGGTCTTCATAGAGATGCTCAGATTACTCATTTATATATATCATAAGCTGAAGAAAGAGTCTCTAAGGAAAATTTAAAGAGTAAGTTTTAAGATTACATTTTAGACAGAGCGAGAATTTGCATCTGGCTCATGGATGCACTTTTGGGGATGCTCTTGAAACCAAAAGAGGATCAAGTCTGGGTAGCATGAATTCAAATGAGCCTCTAAAGCTTTTCTCCAGATGAAACCTATATTTTGCCAGGTAATGTTTCAAATAGAAACAGCTGAGATTCAGAACCCTTCAATTTAAGATACAGCTTCAAAGTAAAGCAGAGCTCTTAGAAATGACATTTTTGACCACTTTGTAACAGAAGGAAAAGGAAGTTAATGAAGAAATCTCATAACAAAAGAGCTTTAATGAAGATTCAAGTTTCAAAAAATCAATTTTGTCACTTGATTTCCCTCCCCCCCTTCTCTTTTCTCTTTTATTTTCTTAAGAAAAGTTTGGAATATATTCCTCTTGTCCTATATTTTTTTAAGGGTTGGAGAGAGGGGAGGGGAACCTAGCTTATTTGCTGGAATGCCTTTGGAGGGTTTGGGGTTTTTTGTTGGTTGGTTGGTTGGTTTTTAAAACAAATGCAGTACTTTTCACTGTGGCCTAAAAATGCATCCATTTTTAGGATAGAATACATTTCATTAGGATTGATACTCTTTTGATAGCCTTGTATCTAAAGAAAAAATGGGAAAATATGCATTGACAAAAAATGGAAGTATGTTCAGTATCTGATAGTTTCACCCCCAGGAAGGTGAAGCACCCACTAAGTATACAGATTACTTGACATTGTTTTTTCCTGATTTAAAATATAGGTTTTATTCTGACAGTGGACTGGCAGCTGTTGAGGACAGTATCCTCCAAGAGAAGAATGAACCAATAGCATGTTTAATAATGCTGCTGGCTGCCTCTTTCCTAGTCACCAGCATACATCAAGCCATTCTTCCAGCCCATACATTAAATCATAGGCTGCTCTCTTGAGAGTGTAAATGCTGTGTTGGTGTTTGCACAAACGGGATGGGGCTGTCTGGAGGCGCGTCAGGAGCTTTATCCAGGCATCAGTCGGGGTTACAGGGCGAGATAAAGGAGATGGTCCATGCTCTCGTCTACCAAGGGCAGCCAAAGAGCTCTTTGTTACAGAG
>WAAE01010041.1:0-14281 GCA_013400495.1 Nicator chloris | reverse complement strand
GCCCGGCGCTGCTGCAGCGTCAGGGGCAGCGCCTGTCGTCCCCCGCGGGTCGCGGAGCCCCCGCTCTGTGGCGGAGCCATGTCGCGGCCCAGGAACGTCCCGCCGCGGCAGCGCGGCGGGGGCGCAGCGGGCTCGGGCGCTCCCGGCGTGCCGGGCCGCGGCCGAGGCCTGAGGGATATCCGCGTGGATGAGGAGGTGGAGATCGCGGTGAACGTCGCTCTGGAGCGGTTCCGCTATGGCGAGGACGCGGGTGCGTTGGGGAGCCTTGCGGAGAGGGGCGGGCAGGCAGCCGGGCCCGCGGGCTCTCCCGGGCAGGAGCACCTCATCTCGGGCGGCCGTGTCCCTCACGGGTGCCAGGGCACAGCGCTGCCACCTGTGCCGCTGTGCACGGGAAGCGTGGTGGGCTTGGGGACTGATAAACGCGAGGTCATACGTCAGGGACACAGCCTGTTTTTATGCTCGGGTTTTTATTTTTGAAATTATCTTTCCAGAAATGGAATTTCCATCTTCTTTCACTAGAACCGAAAGAGCGTTTGTTCACCGGCTCTGTCATTCTCTTGGGCTGATATCGAAAAGTAAAGGGTAAGTTTGACTCTTACCTTTATGTACTATTTTCTCTTTTTGGTGCAAATGTATGGGATTTCATTATCAGTGTTAAAACGATCCGTATTTTTAGTTTATCCCGCAGTGTTGTGGGGAATGGTACTAGAGAAGAAACTTAAAAAGTAGGTATAAAAATAAGCATGTCTATGCTTTGCTTGATGTCTGAGTACAAAAACGTGTGATGTGCTGGTTTGCGATGCAGATTTGAGGACTTCATGTGCATAAAAAATACTCCTCATAGAGATCCTTCTTGGTTTTTTTTTCCCTGCACTAATGTGTTTTCAAAGTTTTTGCATAGAATCTCCTGCACTGACAGCTAAAGTGTGACTTAGAGTAGCACGTTCAGAAGAGTGCTTCTCTTGGGAAGCATAGAAGAGGGTTGAAGTACTGGTAGCAGGCAGAGGGAGGTGATCCTTCCTCTCAACTCGGCACTGATTAGGCTACACCGAGAGTGTTGTGTTTGTCCAGCGCTGGGATCACCAGGACGACAGAGACTAGACTGGAGAGAGTTCAGTGGAGGACCACCAGCCTAGTGAAGGGGATGGAGCCTGTCCTCTGCAGAAAGGGCCAGAGTGCTAGGACTTTTCAGCCTGGAGAAGACAAGGCTCAGGGGGTTCTCGACAGTGTATGTAAGTACTTGAAATGAGGATGTAAAGAGGACACAGTTTTTTTTACTAGGGGCTGCTGGAGGTGGCTGTGCCTCTCCTCACAGAGGCTGCCCTTGCCAACACCTGTGTACCTGCACCAGTCCTCCACCCGTGCCAGGGACAGGCCGCTGGGCTCTTAGTGAGAGCTTTGTTCTTAGCCTGAGAAGTTGTTTTCAAAGTGTTGATGTGTCGGTTGTAGCCCAGGCACAAGTGACTTCAAATTTCGAGTATATTGACAACACTTCTTTGGATTTTGGGGTCAAGAGTTCAGTCTGAGAAGTAGATCAGTGTAATGGTTAAGTGTTTTGGCTCCATTTTGACAGAATAAATCTTTGATAATGAACATCCTGGGATCTGATAAGTTTTCCTGGATTTTTTAAGGCTTGGAATGCCACTAGCAGGGAGCTTTTTTGTCTATTCTCCTTCTTTGTTAATTTTTAACTTCTGAATCTTTCAAATTAGTCTAAAAGTCAATTTAATGGCATAACTCTCAGTATTGATTGGTAAAATGATTGGTAGAGCTGGGTGTATTTTGGGAGACAAATGCAGCGATAACCGGGGCGAAATCATCCAGTGTCTGCAGTGTCTGTTGTGCACTACCTCACATGAACAGAAGGTGCTTTTGATGAGGACTATTGTGAATGTTGCATTATGCTACTTCGGACATTATTTGGAGGATTCTAGTTATGACATTATATTTGAAAATGAGCTGAAGGTCATCTTGAAACGATTATTGTCACAGATTATTACACACAGGTTTGCTTGTTCCTGAAATGCCTTTTTGTTTCCTTTCTCCCAGGAAAGGAGCAAATCGATACTTAACTGTAAGGAAAAAGAATGGATCAGAACTCAAACGTGCACTAATGACTTGTGTCTTAACTCCTGGTACAAAACACGCTGTTCATACTTTAATTCGTAATTTTCCTGTCACGAATAAAGAGCGAACAGAACTTCTGCCAAAGACAGAGCGAGGAAATGCCTGCGCTGTTGAATCTGGTATGTTCACTGTGTCTTGTGATGTGGACTTGTCAATCAACACTACTTGAAAAAACAACATACAACCCAATCCCAAAACAAACCCCTCTCTTTCCTGTCTCTTCTTCTGTCCTGACTGACACTCTTCTTTCCACACAAACCTAATAATTTTCTGGACTTTTAATTGTTAATATAGGGTCCTTTAAAACTGGTGTCATAAGGTGCTCAGGCAGTCACGTCACCAACATTGCAGTGTCTTCGCTGTAGTTAATTTTGATTCTTTGAGCCAATTTCAGCCAGATGATTTTTTTTAAATACAATTGTGAAATGTGGATTCTTGCAAGTTCCATGGGGTAAGATTGAAGAGACAAGTGTTGCTGTGACTCTGTGTCAGAATATCCTTAAGAGAAAATGAGGCTGGCTGTTGTGTCTTTAGGAATCTATGTCCTTGATAAAAATAAGGAATTCATGTTTTTTTTTGTCATCTAAAATAGATTTGGTCTCTAAGAGCTATTAAGTAAACTGGGGCTATTATGTAAACTTCTTGATTTCTAGCATATGTGAAGTTCTCTGGAAGACAAACTTCTGATATAAGATGGATTTTTTAAACCATGCTTTTACCGTGGCTGTTGCCTTAACAGCTGTGTTTGTCAAAGTTATGTTGTGTTTCTGTGTACCAAGCTGGGTGTAGTGAACAGAGAACATAGCAGTATGCCTTGTTTAATTGGCTATTTCTGATGCCTTGTGTTGGTGCTTGAAGGGCTTCCTTTGCTAGTTTTCTTTCTCAGTTGTTTCATTTGTTTGATAGGATTGTTTAGTGAACAGAGGGAAACTATAATAGAAGTACCAGAAGGCAATTTCGTAGGCATGTAGGGTATAAATGAATGGTGTAAAATGGATCTTTCTTTACTTCTCCAGAATGGTCTTTGGCTCTTTTAATCTGTTAGTCTGTGTCTGTCTTGGTAAAATGGTGTTTTGAATTTAATACATGAACCTGTTAATTGCATTATACAATTGCATTATATAATTAAAGTTATAATTGCATTATAGAATTAAAAATTGCCTATAGGATTGAATTAAAATTGTGTTTACAGTGAGCTTCTCATTCTTCTGGAAAATAATTATTAAGGAATTATAGAGTAGCATCAAGATACTGACAGTGAAGTAGGCTCCTCAGAAGACTGCGTTTTTTTTAGCTACTTAGGCTTTGCTTTGTGATACATCCAGCTGCTGCGTGGCTCCAGGGCTCTGGATACATCATGTTTCAATTAGTAGGTGTTAAGACAAATCTTGCAGACTAGGCTAGTAGGTTATGTAAGACTGACTGAAAGGCAGTTTTAAAAGACCAGGAAGGATGGGAAAGATGGCATATGAATCACAGTGAAGTTGTCTTTTTGTTGGAAAACACACTTGTCAGTTTGGAGTAACTTAAATGTTTAACTCCTTGGTGTATTTTTCTAGGCAAACTCTTGAGATGGGAATGTGTAAACAGATACAAAGGCCAAGGCTTTTTTTCTCTGTTTTAGTTTCTATTTCTCTTTAAGCTTCTTCATGCCTTTTTTTTTTTTTAACTCAAGCAATGCAGTGTGATAATTCAGTTTTGTTCAACATTCCTATGAAAGTAACAAATCCTTTGAACGATATTTTTATTTCAAGCACCATAACAGGATGTGATATCATGAAAGTCACGTTAAAATATGTCATGGGTTTCTCACTTTATCAACAGGGATGCAAATCAAATCAGGAGTGTTCATTTTTAAGTGCCATTTTAACCAGTGTTTTAGTGACCGTCCTTTATAATTTATTGACTTCTTTTCACAGAAAACAAAGAAGTGAACAAGACAAGCGGACGACTTAGTGATGGTATCCCCCAGGTTCCAGTGAAAAGAGGGGAATCAGAGTTTGATGCCTTCAGGCAATCACTACCAGTGTTTGAAAAACAGGAAGAAATTGTTAAAATAATAAAGGACCATAAAGTTGTTTTGATTATAGGGGAGACTGGATCAGGAAAAACTACTCAAGTACGTTTCTTTAATGAAATAAAAACCATAACAGTATTTATACCAAATTGATGCCAAGTCTGTAATATTTCTGTAAGAAGGAATTTTTTTATTTTAGTATTAAGGCTTTTGTTCTCATATGTGGTTCAAAGTCTAGTGTTCCAGTTAACTTTTTTGCTTTTGCAATACAAAGGCAGCAGATAGATATTAAATTATCTGATGGATATCAGTTTTTCATTAAAATAATCCTAGAATATTGACGGGAAAGTAGCTACAGTTTTGTATATCCTTTTCCTTCTAAAGCTAGTTCCTAGTATCTAAAGTATTATTGTGTTACAATGAAAGATTATCCACAGGGTTTTTTACAGAGATTTCCCTGAAGCAGGAGAGAGAAGCTTCAAATTTTGGTTAGTTGGTTGGGCTTTGTTGTTGTTGTTGTTGTTGTGTTTTGTTTGAAAGAGATTAAACTTTATAGCCAAAAGTGATTTTTGTGGCCTTTTTTGCCACTTGAGCTACATTTGCAATGATAATCCTATTGGGAGTCATTTTGCAACAGGTGTGATACTGAGGTGTAGTTAAATAGTTTCATTGTGATAGAAAAGTTGTGTCTCTATCAAGGTCAAAGGTAAATTTAAACCACTTCTTTACAGATCCCCCAGTTTATTCTTGATGACTGTCACAAAAATGGAACTCCCTGCCGTATATTTTGCACTCAGCCAAGACGTTTGGCAGCACTTGCTGTGGCTGAAAGAGTGGCAGCTGAAAGAAGAGAAAGGATTGGCCAGACAGTTGGTTATCAGATCCGGTTAGAAAGCAGGTACTGATGAGATTTCTTAAAGTCAGTTGATCTGGTGTTGGTGTTTTGTGTCTCTAGTCATGTGATTATTTAAACTAGAGTGTATTTGGGATGCAGCCCAGTAAAATATCACTGTGTAAAGTATAAGCAGGATGTGTTATTTTGGGTAATGAATGTTTAAGAGTTGAAAAGGATGGTTTTTCTCCTGTATTTTGCAGTTTCATGCAGTGAGTTGTTCTGTAGAACTGAACTGCAAGTGCTTTCTCTTGATTTCTTCTCAGCAGTATGTGTGCGGCTATCCTTGTCCACTCTACTTCTAACAGGGAAATCCAAAAGTTCTGCAAGCTTTGACAATAGGCAGGAAGACCAGTGTGGTGTGACAAAAGCTGTTGTGTAGGGAGAGTTGATAGGGCACAGAAAAGGGAAAACAACAAAATTGGAAAGTGAACGATGATGTTGAGCATTACCAATCTACTTTGGGTTAAATTTACTCTGTTTCATCTTTTTATGTTTAAAGCAAAAGCAGAGATTCTAGATGAGCTGAGGAATTTGCTCCTAAAGCAGAGCAGGGATGGATGAAAGTCTGAAGATTGCGTGTGGTTTCTAAAACCTTTGGATTGTCTAAAGAGTGGGATTTTCAGGTTTGGGCAGCAGTTAGGATACAAGTGAGAGGAAATGTGGAAAGGTATGGCTGGTTATGTTGCTTATCTGGATGAAGAGAATACATTTCCAATGAAAAGGAGTGCACTTGAACAGCAAAGCCAAGCTCAAGAATTTTGATGTGCATACCAAAGGTCACAAGGCTATTAACCAATTAGAAGAGCAAGAAAAGTGAATTGCAAGTAATTCATCTTTACTTGCTCTTCTAATTGGTTAATAGCCAGTTAAGTAAGGTGGATGATGATTGTGTGGAAGAATTACACTGAATGAAGAAAAAGAAAGTATAGGTCAGATGGGAGAAGTACTGGAAGCAGTGCAGAAGAACCAAAGGGTTCACTTGAGAAAGAGCAAAAGGGAGAGATGGCAATGTTTCCATCCTGGCGAAAAGTGTTGGCTGGAAGTGTTTGCAGTAACATGGAATTCTACTTTTTTTCATCTTTTAATGTCTATTATAATAAGACAGGAGTGGTGATTTCTAGAAGGCTGATGAAAAAGAAGAGTAGAGATTAAAACAGTAAAGCATTTCCATCTGGCATGTGTGGCATGAATTCAACATGTAGGAGTATTTTTGAAGTGAAGAAAGACCTGCAGACTTGAAATACAGACATATGGATGTGTTTTAGATTCTTGAAAAATCAAAGCATTTGAAAAGGTTCAGCTGATTTCTTTGCGATTCAGTCAAGTCTAGTGTATTGGCTTTGTGTGGCAAAGTTTTGGCGGTGAGGGGGATGTTTTTTTGTGAGAAGCAGCTGCCCACACGTCTGATGAAGCCTCTGCCAGTGGGCTGTGGGAGAGACTCGCCTCTAGCCAAGGCTGAGCCCACGGGCAACAGTGAGCATGACTGTGGAACAGCATATTTGAGAAGAAAGCCTGCGCAGCAGTACGAAGAGAGGGTTGCGAATATTTGAGAGGAATAGTTCTGCAGACACCAAGGTCAGTGCCAAAGGAGGGGCAGGAGGTGCTTCAGGTGGCAGAGCAGAGATTCCCCTGCAGCCTGTGGTGAAGACCATGGTGAGGAGCATGTTCCCCTGCAGCCCATGGAAGTCCACAGGGGAGCAGTCCACCTGCAGCCTGCGGAGGACCCCAATCGCAGGGCAGGTGGTTGTCCATAGGAGGTTGTGACCCTGTGGGAAGCCAGTGCTGGAGAGGCTCCTGACAGGACACGTGGCCCCAGAGAGAGCAGAGGTTTCACTGGAGCGGTTTTGCTGGTGGGACTTGTGAAACCATGGCGGGGGTCCCATGCTGGAGCAGTCTGTTCCTGAAGGAGTGCACCACGTGGGAGGGACCTACCCTGGAGCACTTTGTGAAGAGAGTGAGAAATCCCCTCCATAAGGAGGAAGGAGCGGCAGAGACAAGATGTGGTGAATTGACCGCAGCCTCCATTCCATGTCCCCCTGTGCACTGAGGGGTAGGAATTAGAGAAAATTGGAAGTTAAACCTGCGAAGAAGGGCACGGTGGGGGGACGTGTTGTAAGGTTTGATTCTGTTTCTCATTATCCTGCTTGGATTTAATTGGTAATACACTATACCAAGTTGCACAAGTCAAGTCTGTTTTGCCCATGATGGTAAAAGGTGAGTGATCTCTCCCTGTCCTTACCTTGACCCATGAGCCTTTTGTTGAATTCTTTCTCGCCTGCCCAGCTGAGGAGGGGAGGGATAGAGCAGCCTGGCTGGGTGCCTGGCATTCAGCCAAGGTCAACGTACCACATGTAGGCAAATACAAAGACTCTATCTGAGGGTATTCTGAAGAATTGTAAGCTGTTTTTTCAAGGCAGTCCACACGGAGTTTTCCAGGAAATTAATACACCATGGAAGGTTGTCAAGATTTTGTTTCACTTGCTTATTAAGTTAGAAAAAAAATGAATCTCTCCTTGTTAATTAATGCCTTGTCTGAAGTTTTGGAGCATTAGCACTAAGAATCCTTAGGAGCTCTTAGGGAACAGGCATAGTTAATAAAGACATAGTATGCGTGAGCTCTTTGGTGACAGAACTGTGATTGCACTTGTGGTGAGGAGCTGTGCAATCTTTAATTTTCAGTAAAGAGTGGAAAGCTAGCAGCATTTAAATGGTGAAAAAAGCTGAAGCGTCTTTGTTCACTGTTCACTAGAGTTTCTCCAAAGACACTGGTAACCTTTTGCACTAATGGCATACTGCTTCGCACACTGATGGCAGGAGACAGCACCCTATCAAGTGTGACACATGTTATTGTGGTAAGGATCTTGTATTCCCTGTGAGATGGAGCAGTAGGTATTGTTTCTTAATTGGAAGACCAGACCCTAGTTTTCTGCATTAATTTGATGGACATTTAAGTTGTTTTTGTTAAGTTAGAGTCTGAATTAACTTTAAAGAGTTACTGATTTTTTTCTTGTAATATGCATCTTCTTCTGGTTTGTGTTGGTTTTTCTTCCTTGTAAAAGCATCTTATATGAGATTTGTGTCAACAGTTAATTTTGGAATTGTGATGTGATTGTGGAGAGCAGGGGTCAAAATTTTTCTCAATTTCCTCTGTTAGCAGAAAAGCCTCAGGAAGGCTTACACAGATCTGGTTCAATGCGAGCGTGTCAGAATTTCTGTTATCACGTACTTGATTTTGCAGTACCGAGTCTGCAGTCCCCTTGTTTGCCCAATGTTTTCAACATAAAACGTAGTCTAATTTCTAGCAAATTATTTGTGTTCATGTCTGATCATGTGGACTTCCTGTTGTGAAGTTTGATAAGTCAGTGGAACCAGAATGTTTACAGCAAGTTCTCCACTGCTGAGAACAGAAAAGCCGTGGTAATTTTAGGTGCCTGTCTGTTTACCACGGAGGAAAAAAAGCACAAGAATGGTTTGTGCATTCTTGACTTCAACCTGCAGCTTTCGTTCTTGATTCATACATTCAGAATAGAAAATGAAACAGAAGATAGACAGAGATAATTAATCAGACATGTGCCTTAATGATAAGCTTTGTGCATGATTTAATGGATCTAAGAAATTTATCTTCTTTTCTCATTATGTGGTATCACACAGTTCTTTTAATTCTCATCAGTTGTGAAGGGTAATTTTATTGAAATAATATTTGTTGGATTTGCAGTTTGTGGCATTATCTTGCAAATGAGATTCAAGTGCAAGAATTAGAGAAGTTTCAGGTACTCATTTTGATCTCTAAAATTCAGGTCTGTGGTGGGTTGTGCATTACAGTGCAGTCTGCTCTGGTACCTTCATAAAGCTTTTTGAAGTATTTTTTTTACTTTTGGGTAGTTTCAAAAAAGTCCTTCTTAAGCCAAACCTAAACGTTTTAATACCTCTATAATGCACCACCAAATTACATGTTCTAGTTTTTAAAAAACCGTATTTGTGAAAAATTACGATCTTGGATCTGTGATGTTTACGTGTTCTTTTTGTTTGTTTGTTTTCTTTCATACAGGATGAAGTACATGAGAGGGATAGGTTCAGTGACTTCTTGCTAATAAAGCTGAGAGATGTGTTGCAAAGCCAAGCTAATTTAAAACTAATTATTTCTAGTGCTGCTCTAGATGCAGATCTCTTTATTAGGTATTTTGGATGTTGCCCAGTAATACATAGTAAGTACTTAAGTAAACTCTTAAATCTCAGCACCTGCTCTGACACTTGTGGATCTAAAGGGAACTGTACCAAAGCATCCTGAGTAAAGGCACGAGACAAATTGAAGCCGTCTTAATTGCTCTTACATTAAGTAATTCAGGTAGCTGACACAGTGAATTCTTTTTTGTACACCTAAACGGAAGTGACTATTTTCGTCTTCTCATTTGATAAAATTGCAGTAAATAACTGTCCATCTCTTGCTATTAACACTTAATCGAATTGAAGAGTTAATAAAAAGCAAGGTATGCAGCTGGCATTTCCTTTTGAATTTTTTTTGTGGCCCAATCCCTTAAAGAAAATACACTCAAGTGAAGATACTCTTACAAGACTTTCCAAGGAGTATAATAATTCATTAAATCAGACCCTAATCATGTTTAATTCATTTCCCTGTCTATAAAAACTATTTATAAGGACTAATGTCCTTAAAGTGAATCTTGGGAATACCTAATCTTTCATGAATTATTTCTACTTTTAGTCCAAGGAAGACCTTTTGAAGTTAAAGAGATGTTTCTGGAGGACATTTTACGAAGCACTGGGTATACAAACAAAGAGATGGTAAAGTACAAAAAAGAGAAGCAACGAGGTTGGTGGACTTGTCAATTGTTATGGCTTGACAATGAGTTTCATTGATTGAACAAGAAATATTATGATTCTCCTTTAAATTCTTAGATTGTTAAATGAGACATGATTAGATGACAGCAAGTATCTTTAAAGCTCTTTTCAGATTGTTGACGTAAATTGTGATTGAAAAAATATTTTTACTTTAACAGTGGTTATATTCTTACTTCTTTCAGTTGATAAATGTTGTATTTTTCCTAATTATTATGAAGTAGAATTACATACAGGTGTGGGCTTTGCTCATGTGAAAAGTACAGAAACATGAGATACAATGCGCTGACATTTAGATGCAGATTTAAGTGCAGCCATTAGAGAAGGCAGGATTTTGTACATCTTGCACAGAAGTGGTTTCTACTGGTAGCATTTTTCAGTGCATTCTTCAGACATGGATGCATTTAACATGTTTAGGTCAAGGAGCAGTAACACACTTGAACCAAATATAAGGGGTTCTTTTCAATTAAGTATTTGGGTATATTGATGACAATATTTGAGATGTTTTCCTGACAGCTGAAAGTAATGATCCTCATGAGTATTAAAAAAAGTTTTGAAAGGCCAACCCCAAAGCTATAACATCCAATCCTAAGTACACATTTCTCGTGGGGCTCAGCTCTGATCACTGTGGATAGAGAAGCTCAGCTGAGGCACTGATGGCTTCTACTGTTTCTTTTAGCTGTACACAGAAATGAGTTGTTACATGCAAGAGTTATATCACTGCTCTTTGGCATTTCACTTCTGGAGAACGATCTGGATTGAGAATTGTGCAGAAGTTACTTAGGCAGCTCGTTGGAATGCAGCAGATTGCAGGCTTAATGGGTTAAGAGCCCAAGTGGTATTTCTTACCTTGTTCTTACAGCAGATGTTTGCAGTGGTGCACTTTGGGTGCCCTTAATCATGGAGTTTATAATGGACTGGTAACAATGTTCTAGATTCAATAAGAGATCAAAGAGTTTTAACTTTGTGATTAGATACAGCTGTTTTTTTTAAAACTGAAATTAGGATGTTTAGGATGACTGTAAAATTTTTCATGGAAATCCTTTATGCATTGTAGAAGAAAGCCAGCAGAGCACTCTTACTGAGTGGTGTTCTGCTCAAGAAAATAATAGTAAGCTGGAACCTGAGAGACCAAGATGTGTCCCAAGGACAACTGAAGAGTGTAGTCTGTTGGGTGATGGTGGTGACACAGTATTTAATCAACTGGTAAGTTTTTCCTTTTGTTGGGAGATAAGTTAAAATCTGCTTGAAAAGCTGTTCTCCAAAGATAGTGCTCCTGTAGAATTTCTTGAAGGACCTTAAAATATTTTATTGATGATTTTTTTTTTAATTATCTTGAGCTACTCTAGCTGAAGCGTGCTTTTCACTTAAAATTTGTACAGTTTGTACACAACATTTCTCCAGCTTAAATGGCTGAACTGCCATTATTTCAAGTACTTGCATGTGAACTGGTACCCAAATGCTGGATTTCTGATTACTTGAGTTACTTGGGAAAGCAACTGTGGAATTTGTTCATGTGTAATATAGGAGAATAAAGATAAGTCTTGGAAGACATCCATCTTTCAATACTATTTTTTCTCTTCAGACTGAAAAAGATGGGAATTGCCTTGAACTATGGGTAATAAAAGAAATGGATTCTTGTCTTTCTGACATCTGGTTGCATAAAGATGTCGATGCCTTTGCTCAGGTGTTCCATCTCATTTTAACTGAAAATGTCAGTGGTAAGTCTATCATCTTATTACATAAGAAAAAAACAATAACAAAATGACTTGAATTTATGTGGCTGCTTTATCTCCAGTTTCAAACGTTGTTAGCTTTGAATTCTGAAGCCTATTGGAAAAGTGAATAGAATTAGCAGAATTAATGAGTTGTTTGATTATTTTTTGTTTGTACTTGTTTTGAAGTATTAACAGGTGTTATAGTATGTGTAAAGTAGTGTTAAATTCACATGAACTGAGTGGTGGGATGAAGTCAGAAAACAAATTCTCTCTGGCCTGGATTTTAAAAGTCAGTAAGCCACATTCATACCATATTTAGGTGAAAAAGGAAGAATGTTTGTGTTGGGTTTGCTGGTTTATTTGTTTACTTATTTATTTATTTGTAATTCTCAGTTGATTATAGGCACAGTGAAACCAGTGCGACTGCACTAATGATTGCTTCAGGGAGAGGCTTTTTGAGCCAAGTAGAGCAGCTGATCAGTATGGGAGCAAATATCCACTGCAAGTCATCTAATGGCTGGTAAAAACAAACAGACAAACCAAAACGTAGATTTATTTGTCAATATGCAAATGAGAAAGACATTTCTGTAACATTTAAACTAATTGCTAACTTAACAGACTACTGTCAGCAATAATAAATTGTGACATTTGAAACATTTTCTAACTTCTGTTCCTCACATTGTATTCTGGAAATTAAAAATGGAATTCTTAATTCAGAGTCTTAGGCTGTGTGTCTTTTGAAGCGAGACGTTTAAAAAGCCATTTCTGTGTGCTCTTTCAGGATGGCTGTGGACTGGGCTAGGCGCTTTGGACAGACAGAGGTTGTTGACCTGTTGGAATCCTACAGGTAAGCTATAACTGCTTTGCAGAAACAGTTGAAGGGAAATGCTGGGAGACAAATTTGCATTTTGTCTTCCAATCAGAACAGGTTTTAGCTTTTTATGCCTTTAAATCTGATCTAAATAGCAGGATTTCTTTGAGACCAGGAATGTTTCAGAAACATGCTCTCTAAAAAAAGAAGGGTGTTTGTATTCAGTGTATTTCAGTGATTATGTTTGTGGAAATCCTAGGATAAATATAGTTAGAGTGGTGTAGACTTCTTTCATATTATTATTTTTTATCATTTTGATGTGGGCATTGCTATCATGATTGCATGTCCAGGCAGGATATGAGTATCCTGACTGTCCTGGTTTAGGGCAAAATTTGGGAAAGAACTTCCTCTGAGAAAAGTGGAAAAAACTATTTATTTAACAAACAAAAACCCATAAGCATTAACAATTGAATAATACGAAACAATAAAACCTCTCGCCGATCCAGAGGGATTCCCAGAATGAAAGTGTCCTTTCTGTGGGTATAACTCAGCTCTCNACAAGCATCATAAAGTCACCCTAGGACACTGACTTACATAAATAGAGATACTGGATCTGCTATGTACCATTTTAATTACAAATGTTTATTTAGGCAACAAATCTGTTGTGTTTTTATCTATGCATTGTTGTCTATACATAGTAGCCATGTTAAAGAAACTTTATAGAGGTAACACTTGCACTAGGTCATTCAAGAATTGGTTTGTGATTAACTTACAGTTATAGTTCAGTCATCATTTTGTAGAGACTGGTATTTTTAGAACACTTTTTAGTGTACTTTCCGTTTGCATAGTACCTGCTTATGGGAGGAAATCACTTGGGAAATACGTTTCTTTTAAAGACTTTTTATTTAACAGGTAAACAAGTAGTGTCTTTATACTTGGAGTTCTGACACTTTGCTTATGGCTGTGTTTCGATAAAGAGTACGAAAATGGGAGTTATGGTAAAAAATGAAGTTTCATGCTTTGTTGGATTACACTTAAACCAGTGAACAGCAGTAGTATTTTGGAGGTGCTGTTCTGCTGTACTTTAAAATTGAAATTTGAAAGGAGTAGTCTTGTCGATGTTGATCTAAGTTTAGTTGGTGGCTGAATGCAAACCTGAAACAAACAGCCTTGACTCTGGTCTGTGCATTTGTCTATTTTAGTGCTTCAGCAGGATTTGGAAATTTGGATGAAAGTTCCCTGGTGCGAACAAGCAGTAGTGACCTTAGTGCAGAGGACAGAGAACTACTGACAGCTTATCATCACAGTTTTGATGATGAAAAAGTGGATGTGGACCTCATTATGCACTTACTTAATAACATCTGTCATAGTTGTGAGACGGGTAAGTATAAACACACTCCCAGTAAATTACTGTACACTCAGCCTTCTTTTGAAAACACTAGTAAAACCTTCCAAGTGCTAGTCTGCACACTACTGGTGTTGTAGTTCCCTTATTGCTGGAGCCTTCAGGGCTAGCTCAGACACCAGCCAGGTATTCAACAAGGACCAAAGGCAAAAGACAAAGAGGCTGTTTCTCCTCGAGCTGCAGTCCCACCTTTTTATTGTGAAACTGATTCAGGGAGTCCAGGAAGAGAAAGAGGATATCTCCACCCCCAGCAGGGGTTTTTAAGCCCTACCAGAAAGGGGAGGGGGAGAAGGACAATGGCCAATGGGAAGGGACTAGGGAAGAAGGGGATGTGGAGGGATCAGTTACAGGTATTACCTGAGGAAAGGGGGAAGGGTGTAACCTGAGGAGCTGCCTCTATGTGCAGTGTAAAAACTATTTGTGTGCAAATGACCAGTGCAATATAATAACAAGA
>WAAE01010039.1:0-55136 GCA_013400495.1 Nicator chloris | reverse complement strand
CAACCTTTTTCTCAGCTCTCTACCTCCTGAAGCTTTCTTTACTCTTCCTAGAAACCCTTTTAACCTTTTAAACTCCCACAATTAACCACTGCCAGGATCTGAGTGCTCCTGCCAGCATTGGAAGGATTAACACTGATTTCCAGCAGTTTATGGTTGGTCTCTAATTAATCTGAAAGAAACATTTCTTCCTTGGTCACCAATCAAGGCTAGCCAGCAGGTTTTAGACTAACTACTTTCAAACACCTTACAGGAAAACTGACTACACAATTGTAGTGAGTGACTCGACACAAAATTCCAGGCTCTTCACTTCAAAGGGCAAGAACAGTTCTACCTCATGGAGTCACAGAATGGCCTGGGTTGGAAGGGGCCTTCAAGACCATCTAGTTCCACTCCCCCTGCCAGGACAGGGACACCACTTCATAATATTTAATTTAATAATGCTTCTTGGAAACCAGTTTGCTTCGTTTTGACAAGAAAACATTAACTGAAGCCCTTCACAGTTACCCCAACTTTTCTCATAACACTTCAGCCAAGCTTAGCTTTCACTGGAAAAGTAAACATTGCAAACAGGTCTTTGGGGTGGAAGGAGAGGGCTCAGGGGGTTTTTATTTGTACAATATAATCTTAACTTTTTAAACTTTACTCAACTCGAGGAGTTGGGAAGACTTACTGTTCATGCCAAGGCATTCTGATATCAAGCTCTGTTTGGTCAGAACAGTTCCCTACAGGGCCTGCAGGCAGAGGAAAACAGAAAACAAACTTGCTTTAAACATAACCATGCATGTTTGCTGTGTTAGAGTCTGGGCATACAGGCCTGGACAGTGTCTCTGACAGCTGCTGGCAGAAAAGCTGGCAGGAGATCATTTAAGGAATTTCTGACATCAACCATTGCTACATTTGCTGTTGTCTGTACAGCCACAATCCAGTGGCTAGAGCACAATCCTCCTGACCAGAGCAGAATGACAGAGCACAAGCTCTGACTGCTCATCTTTGTATCAGTCTGTATTTTTAGACCCTTCTCCCAAGGGTGGCCACTCTCTGCTAGGCCATGTCACTGTTTAATGCTTTTACAGAATGTATCATTTCTATGCTTAAAACACAGCTTATTTTCAATTTATTTAAACTGCAGCAAGTCCCATAACAGACAGACCTGCAGTTCTTGAAGATGCATAGNAAGAATGAACATTGACCTCATTCTAGGGAATATAACTTATGGTTTTCTATTCCCTTTCTGTAAAACATAGATTCCTTTTGGGGCTTTGATGGATTAAGAGAGCAATATCTCTTCTTTTCATCATTCTTAATAATTTACAATAAAAGTTCTGTAAAGTACCATACAGTTTTAATGTGTCGTGTTTCACACACAGAGTGAAAACACAAAAGCTTTGATGTGTGATTTGTTCCCCCAGCTGCACTTCCTTGTACATTCTGACCACAGTAAGGACTCCATCTTAACACCTTGACAGAAAACTTCAGAATGGGATTGGAGAGCAGGGTGAAAACTGGAACTTGGAAACACTAATTCCCTGACCACTTCACTACAGGCCTTGATTTAGAGTCCTCTGCCCTAAAATGAGTGATTAAATTCTTGCCTGTTGTAGAGGAATGGAGGGAAGTAAAAGAATCCAAAAGAAAACAGAAAAAAAATCCAAAACCTTGTAGGAAATTAACTTCAAAAGGGCTAAATCCAGATAAACTCTGGCTATGATGCAGATCTCAATTATTCTGTTACAGGTACCTAGAAAATGCTGTTCTGGAATTCCCTTTAAATCATATTTTCATCTCTGCACATTATTTTATGTAATACATTACACAGAATGTGGATGTATCCTAGCAAAGCATTTAGCATTTCAGTGGTAAACGAATCTAAATATAGCAAAACCTCAAACTAAATATCAATGCTGTAAATTAATAAATTAATATTGCCTTTTTCTAATGAGCAACCTTTGCTCCTGAGGAGCAGAACCACGAAGGAAGTGTGACTGCAACTTCTTTTTTAGATATCAGTGACATTAAGGCTTCTTTTTGGCTAAAAAGCAGCTCTTGGAGCCTTCCCTTATCACCAGCTGAGGCAAGCAGATTTTGGAAAATTACACTGGGTGTTCTGTGTGGAGCTGGACGTTTGGGATTTCTCCAGTTTCTCCACACAAGTACGTGCACAAGAAGCTGCTCGTGGTGTCACACCCA
This sequence comes from Nicator chloris, assembly GCA_013400495.1. Taxonomy (NCBI): domain Eukaryota; kingdom Metazoa; phylum Chordata; class Aves; order Passeriformes; family Pycnonotidae; genus Nicator; species Nicator chloris. Next base: position 52,949 of record WAAE01010039.1, on the reverse strand, counting down.
TTTGCTGGTTTTCAGTTCCCTGAAAACCTTTTCTCAGTTCAGGTTTTGCAGAAAAGGAAACTCAAGGCTGGAAGAGCTCAAACATTTCAACCGGATATTTTAAAAGGAGTCACAGAGATTGAGTCTTGCTAAACATTCCATGGAATATCGACGGAAACAAAGCCAAAAAATTCCTGATAGCTGTCTGTGCTATTTCATGTCTGAGTGACAAACTTGTCACTTTTCTGATTTGAGGAACTTTTTTTAAAGAAGCCAAGAACTAAACTGAGAGGGGGGAGGAGGAGCAGGGGGGGAAAGCCCTTTTCTAAACTATTCTATTTCCATCAAGGAATTTTTCTCTCTGGTCCAAATAAGATCAACAAATGGGCATCACTTTCTTGCACACGAGCAAATGAGCGGCAGGAAAATTAAATGCATCTTAAATGATTGTTTTAAAATAAGAAAAAAATCACAGAAAAGATAAACCCAGCATTCCCAAGCATTACACATTGGCATTTGAATGATATCTTGTGTGCATTCAGTAGTTTTGAATTACAGGAAGAAGCTGTGAGTTTTCAGCTACAGAGCAGGTATGTTATTCAGATGCAATGTTAGATCAGAGACAACTACTGCTTACCAGGAAAGGCTACACTGAAATCTACTTTAAATTTTCTTTCAGGATAATGGCTTTAATTATAACCAATATAATAATAAAAAACCCTTTCCTCCTTTTATATGTTTAATCAATCCCCAAGGATCTATCTGATTCAACACAAGAGACCTTAAGATAAACACCTTTGCTTTCCCCACAGTTTTTAGAGAGAGAAGGCTACACTAGGCAAAAAAAAAAGCTAAAAAAACACTAAACAAAATCAATATTTTTATTTAATTAGCTGTTCAAAAAGACATTCAGTCAATACCATGTATAGGAATTATCTATCACCACTTACAAAGGAATAATTTCAAAAAGATCCTGATCCTACCTCTGATTTGAATTAGGGAAAAAAATATTGGAGAAGTAAGAAACTATTGAAGTCAAAGTGCTACTGGCTATTAACTGTTTTTAAAAATAATATTCAAGTAAAATTAAAATATCAATAAATGATCAGAGTCCAAAAGCTCTACTTCTCTTGGCTCAGTCTTGGAAGCATTCTCAGGTTAAAGGATCTGCAATGATTTACTCTTGATGATCTGGTCTCTGCAGCTTCACTTCATTTACTCTAATTGCCTTGGCTTAGACAAAGATAATATTTGGCTTGAATACAAAGCCTGTGCCTGGACCTGCTTTATCAATCTGGCTTCTGCCAAATTTTGAAGAAAGAATACTAAAGGGGATCAAAGAAAAGACAGGATGAACTGGAAGAAATTACATTGATTGGGACTCTGAACTGGCTGGAACTGCTTTACTCAAACCTCCATAACAAACTGAACGGGTTGCTCTGTGCTACTGCAGTCAGAATTTAGAAACTTCCCTTTGTGTTCCTCAGCACAGGATGTGAGAAGCATTTCCAGAAGTGTCATGAGGAGGGTTTTGCTTTGAAGTATTTATTTTTAATATCAGAAGCATCTTACTTTCTGTGCTAATAACCAGTTCAAACATTTGAATATACAATTTATGCAGCCATGTTCACTGCTCTCCATGGGTTTTCTGGAAAGAAATCAATAATATAGTCTTAACTATCTTGAATGTAATCAAATTATTTAATTGAATAGATTTTAGAAACATACATATATTTCTGTCATCAGAAATAAACTTATTTAATGGACAAGAAAACGCAAATAACCTTGTCAGATAAAAGTTTATAAACCTGTAAATCAAAGAGACTCTCATCCCCATGACTGGCCTTTGTTGAGAATATTTAATCTTCCTGCAAAACACCCAGCCAGCTAATGTCCTGATACAGGTGACAGAGGTTGAAGTTTTAAATTTACACATTTAAATACAATGTCTGAAGCTGAGACATGCTGGCTCTTGAGTCTTGCTGCCTCAGCATCTGAGTATGGCCACAGTCAAACCTTGCCAAGGCACTTTAAAGAAAGGCAGCTAAAAGTTATGAAGGAATTCAACTGGGTCAGGAAAAGAGCTGCAGCACCTTTTTAATGTGAATTATGTTGCCTTGGCAAGAGCAGCCCCTTTTGGGCAGATTTCTAAATCTGAAGCACTCAGTCATTAAGTCAGTCCAAAGTGTTCCCTACCACTTGTTAAGAGCAGGGGAGGATCCCAGACAGCCCAAACAGGTTCACATGGTTCAAAGTGCACTTCAAGAGACAGAACAGCTGGCAGATGGCCCTGGAATGGTAACAAGACTTACAGGAAAATGGGCACACTGGCAGTTTATGGAAGTGAGGTGGCAGATGGAAAGAGAGGAAGAGGCACAAAGTGCTGTTTTAGGCAGAAGCTCACCAGCCGCTAATTTGATCGCGTGGAGAAAACTGCATTGAAAATCTTCAGCCAGAAAATTGATTTACTGGTTCCCCTACCAGGTGGAGACTCTGGTACAATAAAATGCAGCCATTTTACACCATGAACAGCCTTAAAATAGCTTGAGTTACTTTGCAGCCATTAAAGAAAGATTCAGGCCTGAAGAAGCAATACTTAGGCATTGTGTGTGGAGAATGTAGCTACACCAGGAGCACAGAGCTTGGCACAATGTTAACAGTACAATGACAGGGACCAGCTTAACATCTCTTACAGCATTTACATTTGTCCAGATCTTAAGACAAAGATAAATAATCCTGATAAGTGAGAACTGTTATCAACAGCTGCTACAGGTCCAAACTCCGCTCCAAGATCAAAGAAATCAAATTCAATGATTTGTCTATTCATTTCATCCAATATGATATGATCAGCCTAAAACTACTTTAAGCTGCCTCTTTACACATAAATTAACAAGAAATACAGGAAGCACCATTTGTATCAGCTTTGTTCACACACCCTCCCTTGAACCACCAGTGACTAAAATCGAGGTGTGAGTTACAAAGGCTTTTTTCAAACATAAGATAAAGGTATTTGTGCTGGTTGTACAAACATGCAAGGTGCTGTCAGTTTTAGTCAAAGCAGTATCAGTAAGACAACCAACAAGCTAAATTTGGGTTCAATAGGTCACATCAATCACTTGCATGTTCTTTTTATTTTGTCATTTTGCTTGGATAATCAGATTATACCTGCATTTCAGTCTTTCACTATTTAATTAGGCAAAGCCTTCATTCATTCAGGCCACTTGCACAATTATGGCAGATAATTTAGGGAAGTAGACAAAGATGAAGAAGAAATCAAAGCTGACATGAAAAAAAAACTGGATTAGCATTTTCTCTCTGTCAGAGGTTCCCTCTCCACCTGTGCTCCCTGTCCTCCTCTCAGGCATCTGTCCAAGCAGAGCATTCACAAGTAGTGACAGGTTGGCAGATTTCTGTTAATTTTTTGGACCTGCAAACGTCCATTCTTTGTTTAGCAGTGGAGCCCACCAGTTCCCAGCAGCTTTGCAGTGCAGGTGCTCAGGACACAGCCCGGGGTCACCAGGGCAGTGCAGCCTTTCAGAGACACCACTGCACAACATCCCAGAGGGCTTGTGCTGGACACACAAACCTTTACAACCTCTGGGAGGTAAAGGCTCAGGCTGAAAACTTCAGCAAGTCCAGGAAATTCTTCCATTGCTGTACTAAAGAAAAAAGGCTGCAATTTTAATACGGCTGATTTTGCCCCTTTTTGCAGACAGAAACCAGTTACTCAGCAAGAAGTTGAATTATATATTCAGTATGCAAGCCCTGTCAGCCTAGTTTTCAGTGTGCTTTTTGTTTGCAAGGAAGAGGCAAACAAGTAAGAGAGGGAAGGCAGTGTGAAGTGTTAGAGTAATTACTTACAAGGTCTGTTACAACAACCTCTAGAGGTGTTATTTGTCCTACAAAGCATCCACATTTGAGTAAGTAACTGATACTACACAACTCTAAACCCCTGCTCAGACCCCAAGCCATGCAAAGCACTGTTGGAGACAGCTGAACTTCTTGTTTGTTAATTTATAATTATTTCTATAGTTAATTTATAGTTATTTCTCCAAGTACTCCCAGGTGGAAGGGAAACCTCCTCCAAGACTAGCCACACCTGATTTCAAAGCAATTTACACAAAGAAAATAGTATTTTCTTGCATTTTAGATGTCAGATCAATTAAAATTTCTCAGACAGACCAAAACTCATGAGCTGGAAACTGTGCAGGGCACAGCTTAGAATACAACAGCCTGGAATTCTGTAAAAGAAGCAGACAACTACAAATAGCTTCAGGACTGGAAGAAAAGAAACAAAGCCACAACTTGAGCAGACACCACCTCTGAGCACCCTCATCAGGCAGGCACTAACCCTGTCAACAAAGGCTTGAAATCCCCACATTCAGCTTAGAGTAACACTGCCCACTATAAAAGAAAACAGAATGAAACAAAGTTCATAGACACTACTGAATACACGATGTACAGCAAGTACTTATGAGGCATTGTATCAAAAAAAAAAGCAAAATAAAACAGCAGATCAGGTAAGCATCTACAATTATTCAGTAACTAAAAGAACTATACTAAATATATGCTATACCTCTATAACAAACTACAGCTCTATCACTGGTATTAGGACTGCTGCATGCACAGGTCACTGCAGTACAGTCAGATATTGAAGGATGTATGTACAATTCTCCACTTTGGAGCTCTGAGGCTGCAGTACTATCATCAAAACCCTTCATTGTCTGGCAGCAGCAAACAGAGATCTCTTTAAAATTTATATGACTCCAAGAGGACCAGGAGGAGCCTTAAAACTAAGAGGCAGCTAGACCTCTAAGGATAGAAGAGGAGAGCCACAAAAGAACACCCAGTGGCTGCTAGGAATTCCCACTGCTCTGATGTTTTGCAATGTTTCCACTGATGGTTTTTATGTGTTCACATCCTCCCTGCTTGCAAAAAGGTACATTCACCATGCAGCTGAACTGCACTTGATTTCTGTTTATTCCCAGCTCTCCGTTTCCTGCTCTAGAAGTTCAGGATCCTCTGCAAGTCAGACATTCAGACGAGCACACAGAGCTCAGATAGAAGCTAAAACAGAAGCTTTTCTTTTTGTAGTGAAAAGCTCAGCAGGTATTTGATGAATGAGAAAGGTGCTGCTGAAACTTTGTGAAGGGCTTGCATTTGAATAAGACCGCTGAATAAAACTTGGACAGTTGTTGAAACACCTGAATTTATGGGAATTTACTGCCAGACAGCTTCTCAAAGACTTTTTATATCACAGGCAGTTTCTTTTATCAACTGTTGGATCACTTGGTTGGTTTTTTTTCTTTAATTGAAGTAATTTGTTACTAGCTCCCTCTCTTATGACCTGAAAACCAGACAGAGCTGTATTTCAGGCAGTCATCAGCAGCTGAGTCTAGAACTCAAAGACTGAAAAGCTCCAAGCACTTTTTTGTAGTACCTGTTTTATTTGAAAGGAAAAGCTCAGCTAAGGAAGCGGGCTTTGGGGGTTTGTTTCCCAAAAGCCTAGGAACATGGAAGGGCTTTTTGTGCCAGTGCTTGATGAAATTAACAATTTAAGTCATTTACAACGTCTGTAACTTGTCCAGAATTACGTAAATACTGACAGAAGTACATTGTGCCTTGAGAGCCCTCCAGCAACTTTAGCAACCTTTCATCATGAAATAACACTTGATTTTTGAGCCTCCTTGTGTTTGGGCTTTACTTCAGAAGTTTGCTTTCTGTTTTACTGTATGCCTCAGGCTCATCTAATTGTTTTTTTTTTTTCTCCTCAAGACTTCAGATTTTCAAAGAAAAAGCAAAATCCAGTTTGGGAATGAGAAAAAGTGTGGCAGGAAGTTACCAGGCTATGTAAATCTCTTGGACTGACAATTCATTATTTCAAACAGAAAAAGGAGTCAAATAAGCTGCCAAAAAAAAAAAAACCAACCAAAAAAACCCACAAAAACAACCAGCACAAACCAACAAAAAACCAAACAGGTTTTTAAAAGTATCCTTAAAAATACCAGAAAACAAGACAAGAGAGGACAAAAAATCTGTTTCATTCTTGGGAAAGCTCAAGCCACTGCTTGAAGGCTCCAGTCCCCTTCAAAGCTCTGTGTCTGTGGACCAATAAGTCACTTGGAGGTTTCTAACATATTTCCAGTATTGCTGACTGTCATACAACAAGCTGGAACCAGTAAAGCCAGAGCACCAGTGCCACTGGGAGCCCCAGGATGCAGCACAGCAGTCCTACAGCAAGCAGAGATTTCCTGATGGGGATGTTACTGCCTAGGGAAGGCACAGACCCAAGTGCAGAATCAGTGGCATTACTGGGAAATGCTGACAGTCCTCTGAGATTTGGCTTCACTGGTGCAATACAGCACTGTTTGGAGATGGAAATCATGACATTCATCTCAGCTCAGATAGGAGAGATTCACTTTCATTTAAGAATCAGAAAACAATTTCATTGCGATTATTTTAAGTACTTTTAATTAAATCCATCCCCTTTATTTGGAAAAGTAGGGCTTGATAAACTTCATTTCCCAGTGGGAAAATGGGCATTAAAAGAGAAAATTTTGCTGGTTCTAAAATGGCACTTTAGATCTCCATATTAAATAGATTAAATTACTTTAAAACACTGACACATTAAAATCCCAAATAAAACACAATTAATCACTACCAAGTAAAATAAACAAAGCCACCACCATTAACATACATGACTACTTCCTTCATTCTGTTTATCATAATAAGTATCTGATTTTATTACAGAACAGAAATTTTGGTATAAGAACACATGGAGTAAGAAATCTTTTTTGCATATACTTCTTACCTATATGAGAATATATAAAGAGTAGGGATCTCCAAGTATCATAAAACCAAATTGTTGAAAGAATATGTATGCAACAGAGCCTAAATCAACTCTAGCTATTAACTGGCTACAGTGAAAACAACTCCAAAATGCTTTCCCCCTCACTTGGCAGCCCTTCATAAAACAGTAGTATTCCCTGGATACAGCTGGAGGATGTTTTTTGGCTGTCCTCTCTAACCTCTGTGAGCCCCAGCGTTTTTTCCTCCCCTTTTTTTCCAACCTGTGCAATGACAGGCTGTAGCCTTGCCTGGCTGCCTTGCTGAGGTGTTTTGGGGTTTGTGGGCTGGTTCCCAGCAGTTACCAACCAGCCAGGAACATCTCACAGGTGCAGGGGAGCTGGGCAGAAGAGATCCAAGGCAAAGGAAAAGAGAAGATGCTTGCTCTGAAAAGGTTGAGAGATGCTGTACTGGAAATTTCTCGTAGCATTTATTTATGCATAGGTATCTCAAAATAGGGTTATGAGAGATGTGTTTCCTTTAATTTTGCTCAAAATGCTGTACAATTGAGAGGTAAAAACTAAAGTTATACACCAGTCATCAGTTAGTACCTTATGGCAAAGAATATCAGCTTTTGTGTCCTCCATACTGCATGAAGTCTGTGAAGATTATTGATCTATCACGTGCCATTTAATTTATCAGAGCAGGAAAGAGCACTTAGCTCCTAAAAATACACAGTATTGGTAACACACACTCTTCTCAACTGGAGATTTTTTTAAAATAAGCAATTTTCTGGTAACTAAGTCTATACCTGCCAAATAGAGACATTTCTAAGAAAAGCAACCATCAAATGGTCAGAGGCAACTCAAACACAGCTCTAAATAAAGTTCAGACTTTTTCTCCCAGTTTATTTCTGAGAAGACAAAGTGTGAAAACCCAGTTTCAGCACAAACAAACATTATAAGGGACTAAAGATATGTAAAGCAAACAGTGGAAATCCTTAGATATAATGTTGGGTCCTTTAGGAAAATTAGTTTTCTATTGTACATTCTTTAAGAGTTGTTCCTACAGCTAGACTTGAGCAAGTTATTTGCAGGGAGCAATTTATTCAAGCCTGGATTTGCCCCTGCACGAAAATGAGCTAAAAGAATTACATTACACAGAAATAGCTTTAGCTAATCCTTTATAATGCACCAGGGATGTATGCAAATTAATTTCCTTCTCAAAGTTTAAAACATTGCACAGTGTAGAATCATTTTATGATTGTCTGGCAAATTGTTGTGATGTTTGTTTATGCCTGGTAATGCATACCACAAAGAAATGCCCAAATTTAACAACAGTGAACACCAAAGGGACTTATAAAGACATTCCAATTTGTTCTGGGTAAAATGAGAGAATCAAGTCATGTAAGGATGGATTATTGCAACATATCAGGAATATCTGCAGCATCTCTATGGAGAAGTCTCTACTGGGAAGCTCCATACAAGATGTTTGAAGGGAAGGCCCTGGGATGACCCAACTGCACGTTTCCAGTACCTGAAGGGAGTCTAAGAGAAAGATGAAGGGGCAGTTATTACAAGAGCTTGGAGTCACAGGATAAGGGGGAATGGCTTCAAACTGAAAGAGAATAGGTAGAGATTAGATATTAGAAAGAAAACCTTCCCTGTGAGGGTGGTGAGGCCCTGGCAGAGGTTGCCCAGAGAAGCTGTGGCTGCCCCATCCCTGGAAGTGTTCAAGGCCAGCTTGGATGGAACTCTGAACAACCTGGCCTGGTGGAAGGCGTCCCTGTCCATGGTAGGGTGTTGGAACTGGATGATCTTAAAGGTCCCTTCTAGCCCAAACCATTCGAAGATTCTACTGGTTTTTAATGGCACATCAGAGGCTCACACAGAAGCTGCTGTCTGGAGATTTTCTGGAACATTTTCATTTGGGATCTATCCACAGTAAATATTCCTAACAGGAACCAGGTTTATATAACAATGATTTGTCTCATGAAGAAAACCCAAAAGCCAGACTGTGCTTACTTGACAGTTAAAGGAACAATGGAAGTGGCATCTCCTTCTCTGAAGTATGAGTACCAGCACAGATCCAAGTACCTCTCTTGCACATAGCATACTTCACTAAAAGCCAATGTTTAATGCAGGTGACAGCTCTAAAAACTTGGTTGCTAATTAAACCATGTCTGCTGCAGATTGAGTACTCCTGCAAATGACTATCATCAGCTGCAGAGTCACCTGTCAGCCCACATGACTTGGTATCCAAGGGTATTAATTAAGAGAATAAACACTCCAAGCCATACTGCTATCCCACTGACAGAGCCTCCAGACTTTTACTGGCAACGGGAAGTCCAGAAGTGAGAGTTGTTGTCTATGAGTTATGGCTTCAAACTTTTTCCTATAAAGCACAAAGGTATTAGACCCTCAGGTGTTGCCACCAGAAGCCCTCCAACATAGCCATGAAGAGGAGAGTCGTAGCATTTGCAGTTGAGGATTAAAGATGACAAAAGATTAATCCAACAGCATTAAATATAGCAAATTATGACCTTGAGTCTTTGTTTCTGGCTCATCATTGCACCTCCACGACAGTTTGATATCTGAAGCACATTTTGCAATAGCAATGACTTTACCATTATGTTTCTATGATACACATCAGAAAAATGCCCACAGAAGAATATATAGCCAAAAAGTTCTCCACTTCTATACAAATGCACCAGAAATGGAAAGGATTTCTACATCTCTCTAAAGCATCTGAGAGTGTAAACATTGCTGGTGTTTATACTCTGACTCAAGGACAGAATAACTCCATTTATTGCTACTGAATTAGCTCTTTCACACATGTACTTGCCAGGTCTCATGGTCAGCCCCTAGAAACAGAATAATCTTCCCAGAAAGGAGCAAACTCTTCCTCCTCCTGGCTAAGATTTCAAAGCTAAATGTACCATAAGTATAACACTGTACAGAAACCAGGAAATGAGGATGACTACCTGGGTATTAAATAGAGAATTTGCCAGCAACATTTTGGTTTGCATTTATATCAACATCTGCTTGGGCATCTCCTAGCCCTGAGTCACATCAGGATGAAGAAACTGAATTTATTCCACACGATATTTTCTTCTATGCCAAGTGTCACACAATGATTATGATGAAAGCAAAGACTGGATATGTACTTATATTAATTAGCAATTATTAAAAGACAGCTCCCTGTGATTACTGCTTCACGGGCATGAGAACGAATTCATTATTAAAAGACCGTTGCCACCGCATGAATATCTGATCAGCGCTGGCAGATCAAAAAAGCATATTAAATAAATGAGTAATCAAATGATAGTGTATCATTTGTATAAATTACCAAAGGACAACCTCCCCTTCTGATTGAGATACACATTTTACAGAGATCATTTAGGTAGTTTCACAGAGCAGCAAATCCTTTGTTACCATGAGCTGTGCTACCAGAGGGAGTGATTGTTACAAGAAAGATGGGAAAAAACCTTGATTCAAATAACTTATTCATATTCAGCCTGATGATTCTGTAGCACACAACTACCCCTGATTTTAAATGAATAGTCTTGACCCACACCACAATACTTTAAAACAAAATAAAAAATGTAAAGATGGATTGGGAAGACAATCCAAGATGTTCTAGACCACAAACAGAGTACCCTTGTATTTTGGGGTGCATTTTTGTCATACAGTGCAGAACAACACCCTTATTTTCAGAAACACACAAGGCACTGGTATTGAGATAGCCCAATATAACTTTAGAAAAATAATAGAGTGGTTTCAGGGCAACAAATGTATTGTTTGCTATTTAGATGCTTCACAAATACGTGGACTTTTCTCCTTAACTGAAGTCATTATGAAAATCAGTAAGCCACTGAGCATTTCATAAATAGGCAGCATAAAACCAAAGGATTCGATTGGCAAAGAATTAAAGGTTCATTGGCAACAGAGGCCACAACTTGCTGGCCAGTTATTTACCAGATTATGGAAAAGAAATAGCTGGCAGCAAGAAAGCTGTTGTACAGATCTGATTCATATATACTTGAATATGTAAAAAAAAAACCAAAATTATATCTGTCTCCTAAAAATTAGCTATTGCATATGTTCCAGAATTCCTTTCAGCATGCCTTGCTGAATTGTATCTTCAGAAGGACTGATATTTTAAATTCATCTAAATTTAGAGGCTGTCAATTTCCTGATGAATTTGTATTTTCCAGAATTTATTATTGGGTATGTCTCTTGCAAATAAGGTTTCTTTCCTGTCCATATGTTCAGCATCAATAAAAAATATTACTATTGTTATTCAGTATGATGATTAGGACATTAAACCTTACCTTTTTTCCTTTCAGAGAAGCAAATAAGTGCACAGAAACTGGCTGAATCTATCAAGTGCATAAGAAAACTTTTTATCAGATCTGCAGGAAAATTCCCAACCTTGTGGCTGTGATTTTTAGTCTAATGATAAAACCACTTTTTAAAGCACTCAAAGTCCCACAGTATCTCCCTCAGAACTTAGCCCCCCTCCTAATTACATACCTATATGCAAACATTAATATGGGAAGATTTTTAGTAAAAATACAAAATTCGATCGCTGTTAAATATTTCAAATTTAAAAAACTGTTTTGCTTTTCTTTGATAGCTTTCTCTGTATACTTTGCTGGGTACCTTGTTTTGGATATTTTGATTACCAGCGTAAGTACTGTTTTTGCTTATGTTGTACCTTTGAGACCCAGTAGAATATTATTGTTTGTTCTGAGTAAGAGTGGACAAAAACTTTCACCTTGGCTTCTGCTTCAGCTAAAATGCATTCAGGATTTAAATATACATTTGCATGAAACTGGCAGTTGTGGATGTGTTGAAAGATGAAAGTTCAGAGATGTGCATGGCTGAAAATGCTGCATATGCAAGCTCCCAGTGAACAAAGAGTAGAATATTTATTGCAATAATTCTGAAGCTGCAAATTTGACTGTGCATGAAGAATGTCAAAACTTAAACAAGGAATATGGGTTTTAATTGACGGAGTGGAACTGGGAAATTTGTTCTGGTTCCTCTACAAAACCAAAAAGGAACTGCCTGGGCAGGTTCAGCTGAGACAGAGGAATTATTCAATTGCTATTTCCATTTAATATGAAGCTTTAGTAAATTATTAGCATCTAGTTATACTCTTTTCTACAGAACCATTGCTCCCAGTTATGCACAGTCTGTAATGAGCATTAAAAAGCCAAAGGATTAGTATAAAATTGGCATCTAGGAGTCCAGTCACTACTTCTTTGGTTTATTCTGGTGCTCTACACCAGACCACTGGCTGGCACATGTAACAAATGCAAATGCAAAGCCAACAACCATAGCAGCAACAAAGGCAGAATCAATGGGAAAGGCACCATCATGCCACTACCCCACCACACAGGACATTTGTAATTTAGCAACTTCTTAAATTTGGAATCAGCCATAGATTTGTCTTTGAAGGGAGAGAGGATGCATAACCACCCCATACTATAATGATGAAGTTATAGGAACATACACTTGGAAAAATGCAGCTGCTTCTGGCAGTGGTAGTCAAGTATGACTTTTATATAACATTTGCAGAAAGGCATGGATCAGCAAGTATAAAGTCATGCACACATTTCTTTTGCCTTCAGACACCACTAAACAACATTTGCTAATTTGGGCATCCTTGCACACAGCTATCCACAGAAATCCACCTATTTTCAATACCCTTCAGACTCTGCATTGTAACGTGATGCTGAAACAACTCTACAATATTTCAACATTTGAAGTTTTTCCTTACTGTGTTCTTGTTAGATCAAAAAAAGTACACACAACTGATGTTTTCTCATCCACCAAACTTGCTGCATTCCTTCCAGGTTTTATTTGTCTAGACTATTACTAAAATCCATTCTCACTGAGATGTCTAGATAAGTTAACACATATTATCTACTTCTAAAGCTTCATTTCATCCCTACTGCATTCCACACAGGTTTTCCTTTTCTTTTCTCCGTGTTTCTTTATCTTTTTAAGCTCTCCCACCTATTCCCCCAAGACCATTTTCCTACCATAAATAATGTATGCCTGTAATGCCATACTGAAGCAAAGTGAGTATTAACCACATTAAAAAGATCAAACATACACAAACTCAATAAGCCAAAAATTGGCTCCAAAGTTCTGAATTTTTGCAAATACTCAAAAAGAAATTTCTTGAGCAGCAATATTTGCAGAAAGTTCTATTTTCACCCGAGTAACTTTTTTCTATTGTCTTTACTTGATACATTGCAACTTAGAAGTTTTGTGAGGTTGATGGGCAAAGCATCATTCAAGTTCAAAATTACAGGAAGCCATGTCATCATCTCAGTTAAACAAGAATCCTGAAATTCCTTCACTGAAGGTAGACAGATATAAAATTTACTGAAATAGAGATTTCAGACTAAAGAGAAGGACACATCTAACAACATTGGTCGTACCAGGTTAGGGGTACAGTCAAAGCTAATTATCAAGGCACTCTCTGCATTCAGTGGAGACTGATGGACACCAGATGACATTTTGTTCAGTAGATTAATTAGGTTGACCAAATCCACTTCTTAAAAAGTCTGATTTTCTGCCTTAAACGCAGAGGGAGCCCAGGCAACCACCTTAAACTAATGATACCACTTTGAGACAGCTGAAAGTAACTGAGGTGAATGCCATCCTGACAGTATGACTTTGAAAGAATGAGCAATCCCACTTTTCCTAAAATTCACAAGTCACTATGACTAATTGGAAGATTTTCATAATGATGATTGAGAGCCCTTTTCTGCAGAAATTCGTGATGGGTGAGAGAGTAACAGCACAGAGCATCACCATCCAAAATTGAATGTGAATTAAAAAAGATGTTTATCTTTTTCATAAAAATGCCCATTCCCTACCCTAGTGACCAGACAAGAGGAAATAGGTAGCATCAGGATCAAAAAGTCCTTTAATTCACATTTAAATATGGGGGAAATGTAGTCAAACCCCTAACGACGTCTGATTAAAACAAGGGTTTCTCTTTTAAGGTTTATTTCACATTAGAACTTAATACTTCCTATTCTCTGCCCCAAGTATGTCACACCAAGAATGTAAACACCAGTGAAAGTTGGTAACTTCCCTTTCATGAGCTCTACATTAGACCCTTATTCTTCCAGCATCACTTTTGGTTATGTTCCCAGCAATGCCACCACAGAAAAGGTTTCACCCAATAAGCCTTGTAGCAAACCAAGACACAGTAAAATCGACAGCAAGGAGAGTCAAACTCCTCATAATCAGTTTTAACTGATCACATATTGCATCTTTCACACAACCAGTCCATCAGTAAACACTTATTACAGCAAGATATCAGCACTGCATGTCAACCACCTGAGGTGAGCACCCCTTCCCAGACCAGTGGCCCTTCTTGTACACCAATCCACACTAACATGCTCAGCACCAGCACACGTGTTCTGTCACCTGTAGCAGCCCAGTCTCAGAAGAAATTGGAAAATGCAATATTGATCTAAAAGCCAGAATATTCATCAAAAATATTGGAAACATCAGCTACCTAATTAAGTGATTAATCAGAAGCAGTATGACTGCTTTAGCATAAAGCATCTGGAAGATGTTGAACTTTCATTGACAATATTTGCATTTATAGGCCCTGTAATATATATTGACAGAGCTGAAGGTAGAAAAACCTGTTTACAAGCTTGGGAAAACTGCATTTGGCCCTCAAATTGTTTCTAACTGTCAGAAATCTCTTGTGGAAACAAGTATGGGAGATTGAAAGCTCATAAAAGAGGTGCATGGGAATTAGGAAAGAAATACATTTAACTGGAAGCCACAGGAGTTGAATTAAGCAACAGGAAAAGTGAGAATATAAGAAGCTGCTATAGACGCATCAAAATTTCTCCAAAATTTCTTCCAGGTGGGATCCAGGTTAATTACACTTGGTAAAGTAACCAGACAAGTTTAAACTGGTCAACCTCACATCATCTTAAGGGATTCTGAAGAAGAAATCTGAAGGACACTATTTCCACACTGTACAAACTTGCATCATTCCAGTTTCACTGGAACTGCAAATACAATTTTACATTTACAGAGATGGTCATCAACACTGCCAGGGATTACAATGACAAATTAAATTGCTTGTTATGCAAATTTGCAATCAAGCACCTCATCAAAAAAAAAGCAGTAAGTGAGCAGTGTGTTTCTCTACCTCATCACTGCTTCTCCATCAGGAAAACTGAGCTATGGGACATTGGGGGAGGAATGAGGGCAAACATATTTAGACAGTGAGAACAAGGAAATGTAACTGCATTGCAAATTTTCCATACTATAAGTTTACAAATGCTGAGTACCGTTGTAGAAGATCCATCTTTAAAAACAAAACAGTGTTAGCTACACGTGAAAGCAATAAACTACAAGGATAACACTGACATGTAAAGGGCTCTCACACTCTCACACATGCTCCAGCAGGCTTGGTGATGTTGTGGATCCTTCCTGCCTCAGGTTCTACAAAATTGTCTTTAAGCTATGACAGTCCTTAGCTTTACAGACTCCTCAAGCTTTACAGTACTTGATAGTCAATATGAAGAGGTATTTTGGAATAAAACCCCATGAAGTCAAAGACAGATTAACAGCATTTTCCATTTTAAAAATCCCATCTTTTTTTCTTGAGTATGACTGCCTGTGTGAGTAACATGTGCCAATACAACTATTCAGAAAAATGGTCCAAAAGAGTTATTTTGGGACATTTGCATAGGTAGACAAATCATTAATCTCTCTACTTGAATGAGGGAAAAATCTTTGCCACAGGCTGGACACAAGTCTTATTCTCTTTACCTCGTTACTTTAAGACAATTTAGTTTAATAGGAATGAATTCATCCTGCTGCAGTTTCAACTTGCCTCTAATTCACTTGATAAGTAGTTTGGAAATTGCCTGATTATCCCTTAAGTGTCTTGGCCATCTATCAGCACCACAATAAATAAACAAGCCGTAGCTTTTCAGGAAGAAAAAAACCTTATAGCATGCAATTTTCCAATCCCTCGATTTTTAGTGACATAATGGAAATAGTTCCCAGCTGAATAAAATAATATTTGGGCTTTATTCAGCTGCTTAAGTGACTGGAAGTGATATGGGGAGGTATTAGTCCTTTGAATAAATTACTCTCAGCATCATTTTCAGCACTTAGAGTATGCACAGCTTCTTTACAAGTGGAGTATGGCGTGATTTACAATTAGCAAGTTATAAAGCAAGAGAAATTATAGTAAAACAATCTATCCCACATTTGTTTTATCAGAAATGAAGAAAGGGGTGGGATGTAACTGGAAATGGTAGATCTGCCCTCAAGAGCAGAAGTCTAAAGCTTGCTCTGCAGTTTGAAAACAACCTCTAATAACATATGCTTCAGACAAGAAACGTGCTCGGGGTGCAAAATTACTTCTCTATTGCTCACACTGATTAACAAATATATAACTTTGCAGTTACATTTACACCATCTGAATTTGACTGAGAATCGATCCCTAGAAGGGCTCTGCTTTCTAATCAGACCTTCCATGTAATTTCTAATTAAAATCTAGTTTGTTGAAGTAACATAAATACTCCATTAGTATGGACATTACACACGCCTAATTTCCATTAAATGATAAATATTTGGGACTTCTGCATACTATACTACAGAAAGAAATTCTAGCTTGTTAGATAAGGGGTGTTTGGGCTGCAGAATTGGTGAGCACAGATTGTGTGAAACACAAAATTAGAGGCTTTATTTCAGAATGTGCAATGTCCCAAACCCTTGTTCTTTCCCTCAAAACACAACAGTAGGAATTGCCTCGAATTCGTGCTCTATCCAACTCCAGAATGCAGTGCTGGAAAAGCTGCAGGTTACAAGTTTCAAAGGAGACAGAAATGTTACTCCCATTCTTCCTCTTCTAGCTCCAGGACAGGTATTTTAAAGAGGCAACAGTCTAAACCAGTAATTTAAAAATTCAACTAAGATTTAGTGAGAAGGGAATGTCGCTCAGAAAATAACCCAAATGAGTGAACAATCTGACCAGATGCACAATCACAAGGTAGGAAATGAATTTTCCTGGGCCTCTGCTCAATTATTGCAAGCTGGCACTCTGTTGTCAGTTCCAAAGGTTAATGCAGTAATGAAAGATGACAATCTCTCCTAGGTGATTACTGAGTGCCCAAGCAGGCATCCACTTTTTAAATTAAAGGTGCTCCAAGCAGCCTGAGGACACCAGGTTTGTCCCAGGGCTCTATCCCAGCCTGTGTACAGACTGAGGCTCTACTGCTCCAAAGTTTCAGGTATACCCCACGTGCCAGGATATGGCACAGCTCCAAATGTAACATTCTGCCCAAAACTGAGGCAAAACATTTAAATCACCTGAATGGTTCATAAACTAATCCGCTGTGATTTTTCAGAAGGCAAAACATTTGGGTATTTTTCTCCTGTCTAATGTTGAGCAGTATTTCCTAGAATCTCATTTAAAGTCTGTGAGGGGAATTAAATTATAAATTAATAATCACAATCCCAATTCCCTTTTTAAACAAACCTTTGCAAGCTAATCTGATCTCATGGATGGCTGTCATGTCTTTATCTGGAGATAATGTTCTCCAGGGACATACCCAGTGCTGGAACAGCCAGCACACCCAAACAAATGCTCTGCTGGACATAAACCACACACAGATACATCACATGGGATGGAGGTAACAGAGGAGGGGGAGACCACCACTCACACTCTGGGCAATCTCAAATCCACTCAAGTCTTTATTATGCCATTCATAAAGAAAAACATAATTAAACTATAACTAGCAGCACTAAACCAGAATTAAGGGGCTGTTCTGGCAGACACTTCAACTGCATTTTAATTGCACTCACAACACCAAAACCACTGCCCACCTCAGCCTCCAACAAAGCAGTGGGAACCTCACATCTGTAGGCATTCCTAAACTCTACAAGACAGTTACTAAGTACTCCCAAGCAATTAATACAAGGCTAAAAATGACAGCAATGATAATGTCTCCTTTTGGGGTGAAAGGACTTTGTAATTAAGAAATTATTTAATCCTGCTTTGACCATTCTTTGCAAGTCTTGGGTCATTTTTCAAATGATTTCTGCTGCTGAAATCCTGGAGAGACAGGCTAAAGTTTAATTTCAAGGTTAGTTTGTGTTAGCTTTAAGCAGATGAGGAGGGGAAACGATGCAGCCTAGCAGTGGCCAGGATGGAATGAGACCCGTGCAGATGCATCAATCTCTGAAGGCTTCCAGCACCTCAGAGAAATGGCTTCAATGTAATTTTGCCAGACAGCTCTTCATGTGTGTTTTGTAAAAGTAAAAAGTTCAATAAATGAAAAATAACAAACAATGCAGAAACAAAAGGAGAAGCTGAGCACAGGTGTCTCTGACACCTTGCTAAGACACCTTAAAAAGCAAAAAGCTCCTTTGTGCACTTTCTTAAGTAGCTGATGTTTTAGGAGGGCTATTTTGGCTTGCTGCTGTTTTGAGAAACATTTCCAAGGCCCAAAAGGAGCTCCTCTGCTGGCACTGGGCCAATTACAATGAGGGAAGGACAGAAAGTTCTGGTGCTTTCAGGCTTGTAACTGGAACCCCTTTTCCTTGTTTGGGAAACATCTACCTGGTCATGGAGGATGCAGTGCAACAGGGAAAAGCTTAATAAGTGAAAGAGCATGAAGAGAGTGTAATCTTCACAGATTCCTCCAGAAAAATCAGCTGCCACAAGCTTCCTGAAATGTCCTAAGTTGTGACACTCAGAAGTGGTAACCAAAGGAAGGGTGTGAAGTTTTTTGCAGAAGCAGTTTAACTTGTAGCTGTTAGAAATGCCAAGATTTAGGGATGGGTAAATAGCAAGCTCCATCTGGAAAGCAAACCAAAGGGAGATGACACACACTCAGTGATGGAGGAAGAGATTTGGGAGAGCCAAAATACAGCCAGCCAGTTTTGATCTTACACAAGATGCCATTGTGTCATCTTTTTGATGTCATTGTGGTTACTGCTTCTAAGACAGTTCCTAGATTTCATAGCTAATATCTTCATTTGCATCTCATGCAAAGAGAAAGAAAGGACAACCTGCTTTTTGCCAGAACCCATCATTGGTTTAGATTCCAGCTTTGTCCTCTTTCCATTGCAACAGAAGAGTCAAAGATCAAAGGGCAGGGATGATGTGTCCCACCAGGATATGAGGGCATGTTTAATGCCAGATCAGAAATATAAATCTGCATCTTTAATCATGCATAAAAAGTAATTATTAAGTGTCTTAAAGATGCTGGAATTCAAGCTTCTTCATCACTGTGTTACAGACACACTGATGAAAGCAGAGAAAATATAAAAAGGAGATATTGTTTTAATGCTTCCTAGCTCCAGGTAAAAGAACAAACCAGTAGTTACTGCTGAAATTAAGAAACATTTAAACTTTTTTTTTAATCTGTAAACAATCCAAGAAGCGAGCACTTTCATGTTTTACGTGTTCCTTTTAAAAAGCTAAAAGAAAGTTGAAGTCAATCAACCACTCAAATTTTAAGCATTTAGCAGCAATACATATTTTGCTGCCAAGATCACATAAATTATATAGTGGCCCTGTTAAGAGCAAAGGTTAGCACATCCACCTGCTACATTGTGAGCAAGAAAAATCACTGATAAAGTGTTTGGGAAAATGCAGTTGTGTTCCCCTCTTGGAAACAGGAACAAATCATGAGTGCCCTGGTTCCAGAACTCCATGGATTCCAGAGCTAATGAGATTTTGATTTTTAAAATTGGCATAGCAGCATGCAAAGGTTGGGGCAAGAACAATTGAAAAAATAAGAAATACTAAATATTTTGAAATCGTTTGGTCTTTTGTTGTCAGAGACAACAAAAAGTTTTGATTCAGAGAGAAAAAGTTCTTGATGGAACAGCAAAGGAATAGCTTCAGAAATGGTGAGCTATCCCTTGAGTGGCTGAACTACTAAAAAAACCCTGTTATTTACAGAAGTACGTTTTTCCTCCTGATATTTCTCACGAGGGAGTGGCTACTGAAGCCCACAACAGCGGTAAGAACACACTCAGGTGGCACAATCCTGACAGAAGGAAGAACTTTCCAATCGTTACAGCCTCATCCACAGAGCTCATTCCATTATGGATGGTCATGGAAGACCCCCTGCAACTCTCTTTGAGACTCATTAATACCTCCCAGATCACTTCATGTGTAACAATAGCCAGTCTTGTTCTCAGCAACAAGCACATAACTGTGCATGTCCAGAGCAACAAAAAGCTCCTGAAGCTGTGCCACCCGAGATAATTCATTATCTGCCCAAAGTTATTTGGGCTTTCGTTGTTAATTTTTTTCAGCAATGTGAAAAATTTCTCTGCAATCCCAGTTCTGGGAGATATAAGGTAAAATGAATGCAGCATTTAAGTGAAACATTCCTAAATGTGTCTAATTTTGAGGAGTACAAAACTATGTGCTGTAAGTCCTTTTTAATAAAATATTCAGACAAGGTTTATGTGATAGCTGGGTATGTTGGTAAATTTTTTGGAGGGGAAGAAAAAGCTGAGAAATAAAGAGAAATTTAGGGGATAGAGTGACATTTTATTACTCAGACTGAGACAACTTTAATGATGTCAACCATGTCATTAACTACAAGATCCTTTATTCTTCAAATTAAAATGTTCATATAAACAGGAATTCATTTTATTCTATTTAGCAACTGACAAGCATTTATTTACTTCAGCACAGAAGGATTTCAAATCCCACCCAAGGGGAAAAGATTAAGCTTAAAGGTTAAATAAAGTAAATTCCTACCAGCTGCCCTTTAAGCAAACTGAATGAAGTAGATTGAAAAATAGAAAACTGGCTGCAGAACATATAAATTTCAGTTTTAGATGTTTTAAATTAATCTTCAGAAAAACAAAAGAAGCAGCAAAGCAGTAGAATAGAAGAAGCAGCAAAGTAGAAACCACTTTTTTAAAAAGTGCTGACCATCCATGGTACCCTTTACATTGCCTTCTACCACTGCTCACACTTCATCTTTTTTAAATAGTGGAGGTCGATCGAGGATAATGAAACAATCAGATTCAGAAGAGCCCACATTTCACACAATATTGCTTTTGTCATTCTGCTCCTAGGTCATGGTCAGAGAGGGAAATCTGCTCCCAGGATCTCTTTGGAGTCTCAGTGGTCTCCCTAATGGAGCAATTACAGGCGGTGGGGCCTGACTGCAGCACCACATCGAGGGGATGCATTTACAGTCCCAGCTGACACCACAGGCTCATTCTGCTCTGCTTGAGCCGAGCTTTTCAAAGCCTTCCTTTGCCAAGCACAGCTCAAGGCTTACAAACTGAAGGGCTTGCAGCCCCACATTTGGAAATAACACACACAGCAGAAACGGGCAGTGTGACCTGGAACGCCCTGACAACGCCACGCTGCAGCTTTAACCAGGTGTGCTCAGGGGAGACATCTCAGAAAACACCAAAGTGTGTGTTCTGAACCCCTCAACAAAACAATATCCAGCTTCTCAGTGAGGAGGGGTGTTTCAGCAACACAGGTGTGAACCTTTCATGGTCAAAGCAAAGGACACTGAGATGCCACCCAGAACAGTCCAACAGCTGCACTCCCAGCCTCCTCTCAGAGGTCACCAGTACTCAAGGGCATTCACAGCCTGCAAATTCCTTTTCTACTATCAAACTACCTGAAAAATGCATTAAAACACCAAACAGTTATGAAATTACAGAAGTTACGCTTGTACATAATTATGTCACCCAGCTGGGCTTTTAAATCATCTCTCACTTTTAACTTCATGGTCTTCCTCACCCAGGCTCCTCTCAGAAACTGCAAATCCTTCACATACATGCTACAACTTTGTAGTTATATACTACAAGGATTTACATTAAAGATGAAACATGACATTTTTCTCACACATTCCTGCACCTAAGCTATCATGTTATAAACACACCTTTGTACTGTCCAGCATGAGACTAATGATATAGAAAATAACAAAAAAAAAATCAGATTAGGTGGAAAAACTTCCAAGTTCAGGTTATTAACTGTAGCCTTTTACTATTTTATATTAGAAAAATACACCAATTTTACTGCTGTTTTACAAAAATCCACTAATTTTATTGCAACTTTACTAGACCTTCAAAGGTTATGCTATTCTTAAATATAGCAATTGTCCAACAAAATATTGTCCCTTTGCTCATAAGCCTTTATCTGCTGGTTGCAGATGATATCACATTCACGTTTTAAATACTATCTAAAGGTCAAACCAATAAGGCATAGAAAATGTTGAACATCTTGTACAATTCAAACAAGGCACTGCAGAAGCCACAGGGGGGTACTTGCTCAAATGACTGAGCACTTTTTAACACATTTATTCAATGATTTCCAGGGACACAACGTAATCCACTTCTCATGGAACCCCTTGGGAAGGGAAAACAGCTGAAAATTCATAAAAAAACAGAGTTTCTTCCTCACCTGTTTTCAAACCATAAGAAGGAGAAGGTAAAGCTCAGAATATACTTAAATTACAGGTTATTATATAAAGCTGCCCGAGCTAATTTTGGATTGCTTCAAGCAATTTTCAATTGCTTCCAGATGAGGAAGGTGACCATGCTGGGAAGCTCAGGGGACAGATAAATCCCATTGGAACGTCCCATGGGAAGATCCTTGGTGTACTCTGAGCATCACTGCCCACGCAGGCAGTGTCTCACACAGGATAAACTGTTCAGCTACACACCTAAGCAACTCAGCCTCACTGGATAATTACAACTTGGCTCTGATTACTATCAGCTTAGCCCCAAGGAGCAGAAAAGAGAGATAGGAGAAAGGGTTCATTTTTCCAGTTCTGACTGGTGCAATTCACCAGCACAAACCTTTAGTCAGACTGTATCAGATGCTGCTGAGGATATTTAACCTACAGGCAGAGGTAGATATTAAACTACAACCCTGTTCTTCTTTAACTGTGTGAATCTTTTCTGACACTGTGAATTTGCCCAGGTTAGACCTCATGGGAGCACATAACCTGCTACTCCAAGAGCCTCCTTGAAGCTGCTCAGGGCTTTATCCACACCAGTAGTTGTGGTCTGCTGTGCCATGTTCTAGGTGTTACAACAGCAATCCCCAAAGCCATAAATCCTATGCAGTTACTCTTCCATGTGCATAAATGGCATCAAAATATGCAGAAAAAGAAATTCAAAAGAAGCAGTGGCTCAGAGAGGTGTTTTTTGTTTGTTTACACCTACCTGTGTAAAAAATAAGGCTTTTTCTGTGATGAAACATTTACATCAGCACTTCTTCTCCCTGCATGAATAATTGCTGCAACTTGTAAGCCATTACTTGAGAAGTGCCAGGTATTTCTCTGTTCTCACACACACACAACACCAGAGAAGAGGGAGGCACAGACCTGTGCTTCACGAGAAGCTGCATCTGCTTAGAATGCCACACAGGATGCTGAGCCTGCAGGAGATGCAGATGTGCCAGCAGGACACTTCAGTGCTGAAGGAGGCAGCAGCCAAGCTCCTCTACCTCTGCAATTCTGCCCCACCAGAACAACCCATGGATGCCAGTGTTAAGGGACAGCCTCGAGGCAGCAACAGATTTTGACTGCCAAATCTTTTCTGCCACGCTGGATTGAGCCCTTGTCCAGATCCATGTAATTCTGAGCATCAACTCTATTTCAAGGCACCAGTTAGAAGAGTGCTTAAGCACAGGGGGTTTTTTTCATGCCTTCCTTTAAACTAAACAGATGCTTTAGGCACTGCTCAGAAATGCACTCACTTTTATTGGTACGATAACAAAAAAAGCTGTCATGAGGACACAGTTCTGCTCCTCATTGAANGTAATAATACAATTATTTATGTGAATTTGCATTATATCAATGTATTAATGTAATTACATATATAAATGCAAGTGATATTTATGCACTCAAATACCATTGCCAGAGTTTACTAACAAAAAGTTAACTTTCATGTGCCCCCCTTGCTTCAGGGCAGAACTGTCTCCAGACAGATAGGTTTTAACACTTCCTTAAAAATCCCTCTTAGCAGGGTCTTTAAGAGTTTCTGTTGGGTAATATTTATCAGTTTTTGCAGACTCACCTTTATGTTTCTGGAGGATCCTGCTCTGAGTTTGATTGATGGAGTTAATTATTTTGCCAGCATTATCTCACAACTGCAGCACAACTTTCTGCTTAGCTTGTTGTTATCATGGATATTGAGTTGTTATTGACAGTCCAGACACCAAAAAAGAGGAATTTTCCACATTCTCAGAATGTTAAAATATATTTTAAAAATTCCTCTGTTTTATTCTTTGAGACAAATTCTCTTTCCTTTCACAGAGATCTTGTGTATTATATTTCTAGTAAATTTTAAAATAGACAAAACTCCATCTTAGGAAAAAAAAAATCAGAAATAGTTTAAGCATGTAGATTTGTTAGCTTGCTTGGACTGAATGCTTGTGTGAGTGGATGTGCTCAGTGTCAAGGATATTTCTCTCTGAAAACAAAGCTGTTCTGTGATCTCCCTCAGTGAGTAACAGATCTATTTTCTATTTTAGACCTCATCTTCTCTCACCCAGATCCTCACTTCAGTCACCAGCCTGAGCTCCATGTGCCCTCAGGAGCTGCCACACCACAGGTGTCACCAGCTCCTGCTACCAGCAAGGATCATAAAAGCCACAGGAAGAAGACAACAGCTTTCCCAACAGCTAAGGCTCAGCCAACAGGGCATCACAGGACAAAGACAATGAACCAGAACCCAGACTCAATTGAGGATGCACAGCCCACCTTTTGGTTAGTGACTTACACCACACAGGCCAAAAGGTCTGAGGAAAATCAAGATAACCAACACAATGTCATTTTGGAGGTGTTTCTTCTGGGTTGATGCCCCCAAGTACCAGATGCCACATGGACTGAGTGGTCCAAATGTATCTAAAGTAACTACAACTTCTGTTTGAGAGTCAGTCATGAGTAACCTACAGTGTCAGCTTTGCTGTGCAGCAGTGAATGAACACAGCTGATTGTTTCTTTTAGTTTTGACATCTGGAGAAATGGAGGGAGTGTCACTGGGATTAATTCTTCTTTGCAAGATATCCCCAGAACAAATATCCAGTGCCTACATGAAGAATAATCTCTGCTTTTATACTTTTAACCCCAAATCAGTGGTGTTTACACAGACCTCACCCATTTTAAACTATTAGAAATGGACCAGCATTTGAAATAAAAAGCATGCTTAATACTGTGACAGACACTTCCTTAAAACAGATACATAAAATTTTACAGAAGATGTATAAACAGATGAATATTTAACAAAAGAAATGAAGATCTGTACTTCAATGATATTCCTTTTTGCCTTTCCTTTTGCTACAAAATTTATAATCAAAATCTTTTCCTTGACAGGCTTATAGATATTGAAGATGGTATTACCAGCTGCTTTGCAAAATAAGAAAACACATTAGTGAAACAGCTTTTAATCTCTTGTTACTGTTAAAAATTTTATCCTGTTCCGAAGAAGTGACATTCGAAAAGAGACAGAAGAAACAGCATAACAAGACACCACTTCTGAAGAAGCAGAGAGAGAATAGATGTTCTGATCAGCCACTCCTGGGCCCTTTGTCTGTCTGTTCCCACCTTTCAAGTGCTGAGGGTTTCTCAGCAGTCCTGGAAGGAAAAGGCAACAACTGAATTGCAAATTCAGTTTTTCAGGTGTTTGTCTCAGTTATCTTGACACAAGGCAGATGTTGTCATCAGTATCTTCTCGTGGTAAGTTCTCTCTGTCTGGCTTTGTCAATAAGGTCAGAACATCTTTTATCTTTTAGAAATAGGAGATGGCAATTCGACTTCTAGGAAGTTGTTTAATGCACCAATAAAAGAAATTATATATTATTTCAATCCCTAAACACCTTTTCTCAGAAGGACAACTTGAACATCTTATATCCTCGAGAGCTTCTCCACTAACTGGATCTCCTTTGTTATGTTGATATTATTCCCATAATTCCCAAATGCTGCTAATAGTGATATCAAGTCACAGTCTAAACAGGCATTTGCATTAAGTTCATTACAAACAGCTCTGTTCTGAAGCAGGTGGGGTCTTGTCATACACCAGAGACAGCAAGGAAGTGAGAGAGAAGATCATACCCTTGGGATGATGGACTGTGCTTATGCACTTGGTCACTTTTAGCTACAAAGCAGTGGAAATACACAGTATTTGTGTGGTTCACACCAGTCTTCTACCTAACCTGTGAGCTTCTCAGCAGAGGGTATAATACCTCCTACTAGTTCACATGATTTGAAAGCAACTAGAAAATTTTATAAAATAAATAACAGGCTATTAAATACAAAACCAAAATAGACTTAGGTCAAAGTGTACATAAACTGCCAATTGTTAATGGCTGGCAGACCCCTCTGAGGAAATTTCACTAAAAGCTTGCCTAGTTAATCTATTTTTTCCCAGGCATGATCAAGTAGCCAATTAAACCACAGGGCTGAATGGACAAATCTCTCACCTGGTCAAGCTGCTCATTTGTTCTAGTGGGACAAAACATGTTGAAATAAAAAAGCTCTGGGAGCTTTTTGCTTTTTTTCAACAACCACAACAAAACCACCAAAAACAAAGCCCAGTGTGTTAGAAAGATGAGTAACCAGAGACATTATCTTTCAGAAGCTGGTTAGAATAGGTAATAGGAAAATAAAAGGCCATGAGTTTCTTAAACACATGGATCTCTCCCCTAAGCAGACATCAGACTGCCAGACTTCTACCTCACAGCACCTGTCCCCTACCTGGCTCAATTTTTATTTCGTGTCCTCATTGGAGGAAAAATTGCCCACTTTATTTCTCTGTTCTCAATTAGGATTTCCACGCCCCCAAGTGAAAAGCACACAGACATGGGGAGCAGTGGTGGTGGCAGTGGTTACAGCTGTGTGTTGACTTTCCAGTCAGCTTCGAGAAGTGAAAATTGTGCCGGTTGTTCCAAAGGTAAACATTGACACAGAAGCTGTACAACTCAATTCACTTGGAACTGCACAGAAGCAAGATTTAGTTGAATGAAGATTTTTCTGAAAAAGCCTTGCCTTTTTCAGAAGCCCACACTACATACAAGCAGTCATCATGCACCGTGCTGTGCCCAAGTGATCCACTGCAAAGAGCAGCACAAACACTTTCCAAGTGCTACTACCAACAGCAACTCTGTCAATTCTGCAATTTTCCCCCTAGGAACTATTTAAAATGTAAATAACACAGATGGCCTGAGTTGGCAAGTTCAGGTTTCTGTTGGGCTGTCAGTAGATGACTATTCCTTCTTGCTTTAATAGGATTTCTTTTGGTGGTTTTCCACTGTAAAATGAAAACTGTCTATTCAAGATGTTCCCATAATTTAGCTCTTGGTTCTTGTGATCTACTTCATCAGCTGTTCCAGTGATGGTTTATACAGTAACCAGAAAAATGGGCATCTGGCTGATAGACAAAGCCATCATTAACAAGAGAATATATGTAAGTGACAGTTCACATTTTTATGCACCACCAGAGTTGATGAAATGAGTAATGGAATTCCTTTGTCTTTCAGAAGGGAAGCTGTCACCACAACTACTTCTCAAATATACCCAGGCCTCACAGAGGCAATGAATTTGAGTTCTCCATGTTATGAGACCTTTTCAGGCAGAGTTCCTTTCTCATCAAGATCTCACTACAACCACCATTAAGTGACATTTTATTACTTGCTTCCACACAAATACCCTTTCACCACGTTATTGTTACCTAGAAAGACAAACTTAATTTTAAACATTTTCTCAAACACTTGTTGGGTTTTTTTTTTAATCTAAGAGACAAAAGAAAAATCAGAATGAAGTCTAACAAACCTAGATCTTGCTGTTATTTTTCTTCAGAAGCATTTTATAAATGGAACGTATTCCACTTTATCTACAAGGCTTTGCAGTACAACGAGCAAAATGTAACTACTCCAGATGTTGAAGATGTTCTGGGCACACTCAAGTGACCTGCTGGGTGTGCACAGCAAAGCTGACACCTCTGATGGGTAACTCAGTGCTGCACCACATGCAGCGAGGGCTTTGCACGCCTGCTGCACTTCCTTCCTACAAGTCTGACTGTCATAAAAACCTGAAACAGTGCTTTTGTCTCATGATATGTTAATTCACTAATATATGCTTTTTCTGAAGGGTTTTCAGACCATTCATTGTACTGTTAGGATTTTGGGTTTCTTCTCTTTCATTCAAGCTGCTGTTTCTTGTGAAGGAAATTCTGTTGAAGTGACTGAGTGACAATTTTTTTAGTAATAACTTCATTGTTTTAGTCAAATCTACTGTGTGGTTAAACACCACTGATTATTTGCACCATCTTTGTCATGAAAGTGTCCTCAGTGTGCTGGCTGACTTTGCTATGTGAGGCCCAATATATATATTAATCGTGTAGCTAATCTAACTCTCATCTGACCTTGATTTAGCAAAACCACAATATTGCAAAGAAAAAAGGTCCTGTGGAGATATTTTATCAGAAATCTTTATTGCTACCTACTTTTTTCCTCTGCAAAAGGATTGAAAGGTTGCTGGATACTTTACCCATACTCTGCCTCTCATCTCCTTCTCCTCTCTGGTTGTGAGTTTCAGTCAAACACTTCCTGTAGGGTTGTCCCTTCTCCCTGAGAATTTCAAATTAACACTGGGAAAACCAGGTATTTTCATGCAGGTTTTTATGAAAAGACATTTTCAGACAAGCATAGGGTAAGAACACTATGAAAGTGTAAGTCCACATGGCCAAGTCATAAACTGCTCCCAAAACATTCCCTTGGTATGTTTAATATAAATACTCAGGCTCCCATAATCTTGAAGATTTTTATAGTAAGAACGTGGGGAAGGGGAATTTGCTCATTAATTAGATTACAAACGCAAATATTCAACTGTTCCCTCATCTCTTTCCCATGAATATGTATAACCTACCAAGCATCATCTCAAAGGGAAGGGAGAGATGGGACAGGTTCACAGGGGACACAAGCTCTCCTGGACTGCAGAATGAGTTCTTAAAAGCCCTACAGATAAAAGTTACAAAGATAATAACTGGTACAGGAGGGATTAGGTATGGAGTAGAAAAAGTGTTACTTAACCCCAAGTGTTTCAATTTAACCAAAATCCCCCTCCCACAGAGCAAATGAAGAGGCTACAGAGACTGCAGGAGCAGCTCCAGCACCCTTCCTCCACCAGAGAAGCTCAACCTCTGTGCTCAGGGTTTATGTAACAGAGAGGAGCTGTTAAAATGCTCTAAAAATTGTTTCCAAGTAAGAGTTTTTTTGACCTTTCGGTGATGAATGTGAACTGAGGGATGCTAAGGTTCGCCCTCCCGTGACGATAATCCCCTTGGAAACCCGACCAGGGTTCCTCCTTGCCTCAGGCAGGTGACAGTGGCAGTGATGACACACGGTGTCACGCTATCAAAGTCGGACAGCTTTAACTTTGGCCCTGGAGGGCAATCTTTAGGGCTGCAGCACCGCAGTGTAACCCCTGCCCGTTCCAAACGCTCCATTCCACGGAAGTTTATCCTTTGTTAGGTACACCGTGGGTTCTGCTTTCCCTTACAGCACTGTTCCAGCTGACCTGGGGGATCTGCCATCTACACACACAAAAGCTACAGGGGGGATGCTGAAGGCATCACTGAAAAACCAGGCTTGGGAAAGATGGCAGTGTAAAGACAAGGCTGCAATGGAAGTGCTACCTGTTTGCACACTTGCTTGGAAAAAAGCCCAAAGGAAACCATAAAAACAATACATTTTCCTATGGCAGCCTTAAGGTCCAGGTAAACCATGTTCAGGTCCCCATGAATATTGGGCTTGATAGTCCTTATCTCAGCATAAACTGAAATGAGGTGTGCTCATTCAGAAGCCATGGGATAAACTGCTCTGAATGCGTGAGTGCGAAACAAAGTAAAAACAGGAAGAATAACAGAGACAACCAAAGGAGAATACAGCAAATTTGGGTCAGAAGGCCCAGATAATTCATGATGATGTGTCAGTCGAGGTCTGGTCACAGTAGATGACAGACCATATTAACATTTGCCCTTGTCTCACAACACCCAGATGAGTGACCTCTGCCTTTCACTGTGGTGAAGATTTGAGCAAGGCAGGCTTCAGCCTGAGCTGCAGCCCAAGGTTAATGAGCCCAGCCTGCAGTAAACCAAGCACATGTTCAATGAAAGAATCTATTCCTGAGCAAACACTGCTGGTTTCCAAGGTTCCAGTACTCACACATTTTTAAATGTCTATTCTCTTCTCCTCGCAGTTGAAAAAGAGGTGCCACTAAACACAGCCACTGCTCCAGTCTGCTGCTTTCAGGAGCCTCAAAACAAATGTTCAGGAGCCTCAAAACAAAGCCTCAGAGCAAAGAGGCTTTTCAGCATGTGATCCTGAAACTGGAGCTACAGAAACAGGAGGGGCTAAAGCAGCACTGTATACAGTGCCATTCAAATGCTGTTGCTATTACTTACATTTCTACTTAGCACTATGTACACATCAAAGAGCAAAATCATTTTTATTGTATCTACAAGCAAACACATTCCCCATTTCATTTTTACTGCATCTATGGTACTTTTAACTTCTAATACATATTTACATGGATAATTAAGCAGAGCGGCTTAAAAGATATTTTTAAATGGTAATTATCAACTGGAATTATTCCCAGAAGTAATTTCTAAAATCTGGGGCACTGCATTTCACCAAGTTTCAGTAGCACTGTATGGTTTCTTGCTCTTTTTTTCCTAGCTAAATGTACATCACAAGACTCCTTGATCCAGATGAAATTTCTGTGATAAACACAAACTATGCCTTTTCCCAACTTGTACTGATTCTCTAGCAGTTTCAGAGAAAAGTCTGACAATGCAGCTAAGACTGCACACATCTAAGTAAGAGATTCCTGCAGGTTGGCAAGAGAAAGCCAACAAGTACAGCACTTGCTCCAAGATAATGCAGCATAGAACAGCACAGCCATAAATTATTCTAAATTACCAGGAACTGAAGTTCCCTTTATTCACATGCACATGTACAGCCTCTTCCTCCTCTAAAACTGAATTACTGGAGCTGACACTTGACACTCAAATTTGAGACAAAAAGAAAAGTATCATCTCTTGTTTCACCTACGCATCCTGAAATAGTCAGTCTCTTCTTCAATAACACGTTTGAATGATCAAATTCCACTTAAAAGCCATGCAGGCCTTGTCTCAAAGTTCTAATATTAATAACAAATCAAATTTAGAAGTTCCCCTGCAACATGCGATGAAGGCAGCACAGTTTAACAAGTCAGCAATACCCACAAAGTGTGAGCCACATTTACACCACATAGCAGTCAATAAACAGAAATGAGCACACAGGACATTTCCCTTTTTTGAAGGAAAAAGGAAAAACCCTTTGCTAGTAGCGGCAAGCACTCCATGCCTCAGTATGATTCAGTGATGGACCCCAAAAAGATTAATTAAACCCGATTTTCCTTGTAGATGCTAGTCCTCTCATCCTCTGGTAAGTTTGTGATGCAAGATGCTTTCTATCCCAAAATAAAAAGTGACCTCAGACAAGCCTGAGGATTTTACAGGTCCCAGGGTCAAGGTAAAGTCACAGAAGAAACAGAAATAAAGGAACACAGGGAGACAAAGGTTTGGAGCTCTTCTGAGGTCACTTCCCTCTTAACACCTCCTTGGTAAACACCAAGTAAAGCTTCTTATCACCCCAGAATCCTCATATCAATGTGATATAATACCTCACGTAAAGTTTGAGCTTTATCTATCAGAATTTATTTTGCCCTCTTTGAGCAAATGAGGATTTTTGGAGTGGCAAAGTACACTTCACCTTTATTACAGGTATCACAGCACTTACCCTTCACTATAGGATAATAAGTCCTAATTTTAAGAAGATTCTCCTGAGAAATAACCAGTTTACATCTCTGTAGTTTGGAGTAGCCCGATGATACTTCATCTTGAATCATCCTACAGGACAACTTCTCTTCGTGCTGTGAATTTCCTTTCATGTTAAAGGGGTTTTTATTAAAAAATAAAGAATCTTTTCCTTCTTCCTCATAAACTTGCATTATAAAACAGTCTTTAACTGCATAATCATATTCCTTTTTAAAAAAAATTTGCCACCTCAGTAAATGGTTTTAATTAAAAATAGGAGATGCAGCTATTGCTTAAGCCATTACAATTTTGTAATGTCCTAAATCCTAGTGCTTGACTGAGCAATCTCATTAATATTCTTACGTATGCTTTTGTGTGCAAGACCACTCTGTGTTTACTCCAATCTTCTGGATAAATACTTATTTTTGCCATACCTATATTATCAATAATTGTAGTCAATCACCATCTCTCTGGTCTGTATAGTTTATTAAAAATGACCTAAGTATATAAATCAATCTCCTAGTAATTTCTAACCTCATAATACGTAGAAGTGGCTAAAGATCAGGTTAACCAAAAATTATCCACTTTTATCCCCAGACTTTTTCACATTTGAAGGCTGGGCAGATATAACCAACCATCAGCTTTCTCCCAAGACTATTTTTTCCTTCATTCTGATAGGAATCTATGAAGAGTAGCTCTAGGAGAATCATTAGCTGTGGGCCCAGGTGCATTAGGAAAAGTATCAACGCCAAGAATGTCCTATGCAACTTCCAAAATAGGTTCAGTTTACAGTGTTCCCATGTGAAATATCATCAGTGTCCCATGCAAGGCTTTCTCACAGAAGCCCATCCTCCTGCCAATCTTTCCCAAGAGGGCCTGCTGCACTAATTACTACCAGTGTACAAAACTAAAGTGGCAAACATTAGTTTAAGACTGCAGATTTAGAGATGTGTCTCTGCACACTGTCTCCTTTCTTCCCCAAGCCCCTCCAGCCGTTAATCCTTTTTTTTATTTTTTAGATTATAGTTTTCCAAGAAAATGCTCTAAGTGTATATATCCCAACTTTAATTGGTCACTAGGTGCAACCACCATAACAAACCATCCCTGCAAACCTGCCTTGGAGACTTACGCTGCAGCCACAGGGATGAAGAATTTCTTTCACAGAGTTCCCACAAGCCAGGATTTATACCTAAGCATCTGCTTTTGTTAGCACAGCTTTCTGTAGGAAACATTTCTATCTGAACACGGGTGCTTCTGCTATTTCAAAGTCATTGACAGCTGGATGGTTCACTATTTCTGTGGTTAAATTAAATTTACCCAAAGAAAGAAGTGTGATCCATTTTGAATAGGGCATGAGCTTTCCGAGTGGCATCGTGATGGATTCATGCCTTTCTTCCTCATGACATTTTAAAAATATTACAGTATAATACATACTAAAAGGATTTTTTTTTATGTCTAGCAAATTAATTGGCTGTTAATTATTTTTGCTCTTTCATCAAGCTGTTTTGTTGGTTGCTTTTCCAGATGAATCATTTAATTCAAGTATTGATTAGATGAAGCAGATTTTAGGCAGCATTAAAATATCACCCTAGTTCTGTGCCTTATGAGCTACCATGAGTGTGAATACTGACTACCTATATTCTGTACTGACACCAGAGCCTGGTCCAAGACAGCTATTTTGATACATTTTTCACGGCAGGTTCAATTCTTTTCCACATTTTCTTGGTGTCAAAAATACTCAACAACCAATTTTCTTCATATTACATGGTTCTCAAAGAACAGAGAAAGATCTGATTAGATGTTCCTTAATATACCCCATGTTAGCAACATAAATGCTTCAAAACTTCAGTCTCGAAATTCAGCAGATAGAAACATCTTTCATTGAATTCTCTTTCATAATTATCTGTGAAAATCAATAGAAAAAGTTGCCCTATGTTATTTTAAGTTATTAGGCAAGAAGATACATCAAAAGGTTGTATGCACCCTTGAGATCAGAGCCTTTAAGGACACCTGGAAGACCTCAGCAGGAAATTTCTGTAGATGCAGTCATTCATATTCTGCTGTGGGCAAAGTGGTCGTGCAGTTTCTAACAAATCAATGCAAGCCAAACCAAAATTAGCAAATTGTCTGGTCTGACAAAACCGAGTTGAACAGTCGCCTTCAGGAGCAGAGAGCTAGCAAAGCTAATAATGCAATTTACTCTGCTGCTAACAATCAGTTGTGGCATAGTGGTAGGACTGGAACTTAGAGGTCTTTCCAACCTAAAATGGTTTTAGTGCACAATGTTCGCTTCAAACAAAATATTATGCCATTTTAAAAATACTTTTAAGTCTCTCCTTTGCAGCGTGCTCCCCTCATTCCTACTGGGATCACATTGACTAAAATGCAAGTTCCTGAGATTTCCTGTTGTTCTTTGCTGAGCTCTAGAGGCCACTGGCCAGGCAGAGAGAGGAAAGGTCATCACACAGGGTGAGAAGAAATCTCAGACAGAAAGCTCTGCATGGAGTGATGACGTCTGTGTCCTCCTACTGTGAGAAGAGGAGAAACACTTTACAGCCCAACAGAAAGCAGGCACTTCCCAGGTCACAAGCTTCCCACCCACCTCTCCCTGTGGAAATCAGCAACACAGCTGTCTGCCCAGAGCAGGTGCCGTGGCTGAGCTGATGTCAGCAGGACAAGGGGAGCACCTGGATGGAGACAGAACAGGGGAATCTGTGTGGGGCAGGAGTCCTCACTTACAGCCCTGGATGATTTGTCACAGAGTCAGTTAAACATTTGTATTTCAACACTACACGAGTTTCAAGGAACTTCACAGACCTACCAGGCAAGTTGATGGTGTCTGGAGGAGACAAGAACTCTATGGGATTCTACCATCTTAGTTCTACAACTGGTAGAGTCTTCCTGGACAGAAAGAAGGGTTTGGAGGAGGGTGGGTTTTTCTGGGTTTTTGGTTGGTTTTAGTTTAATTTGGTTGGTTTTGCTTGGTTTTTGTTGTTTTTGGATTGGTTGGTTCAGTTTAGATTTGGGGTGTTGGGTGGGTTTTTTGTTGTTGTTGTTTTTTGTTTGGTTTGTTGTTGGTGGTTTTTTTAACTGGACCATTAAGTACAGCTCTATTTTTTAAAAGCAATTCCAGCACCTTACAGAGCAATTCACCTGGAGCTGAGTGCGACCATTTGCCTGGAGCTGCAAGATCAGGAAAACCATTGGTGTGACCTTGATATCATTCCAACTTGAAGAAGTGTTAACAGGCAGTGAGATTTCTCCCCTTAAACAATTCCCTTTTGTGCAGAAACTCTCCAGGGCGGGGAGTTACATTCCTCCTGATCTAGATTCCTAAAGCAACCGAGGGCACTGGCATAAAAGCCCAGCAGCCTCAGGGGAGTCCTAAGGAGCAGAAAACATGATGAAGCTTTCCATGTTTCATTCCCTAACAGAGCAGCTGCAAAAGCAGCGGAGAGACTACTGCTGTATGTCATTCAGAAATAATGTAATCCAGGCTGCTTTGTGAAAAGGTGCAATGCACATGTGCTTCTTGAATGATAATAATCTATTTCCTGGTTTATGTTTGCTGTGAATCCCACGGGATGATTCTACCAATGCATTACCCATCTCACTTTTCATGCACACACTGTAGATGCAGCACATGCTGCATCTACATTTAATAAGTTACATTTAATAGGTCACAAGCAACGCTATTTTTGTTTAAAAATGTACTGCATGTTATTCTCCATCTCCTTTCCTCACTTTTCACTTTCAGATACGATTCCTGATATTTATATTAATATTTAAGATAATGCAAGTGGCAGGCACAAATGCATTATACCTGCTGTCAACAGGCTAAGCTGTGGACCAGGTTATTTTTCCTCTGATTAGAAACAAGATGAATACATGCACCAGAATAACCTATTCATTTCTTACAATTCCACATCACCAGGGCTTTGCTTCAGCCTGTCAGATGAAGTGCACATTAAATATTAGCATATTTAAATCTAACATGTTAGGAGTCTCTTTTTATGCTCATTTTTAGTAGAGTTTGCTTCAGCTCATTACACACATCAACACAATAAACTGTGAGGTATATTGCTATATATAGTGAACATATTCTCCCCCACACAGAATGCTAATCTACTCTCAGGATTAAAAACTCTTAGATAAGATAGTATAGAGGCACTGACTCATTTTCTTTCTACCTCCCCTGTCCCCCCCCAAGATGTGCTACAAGCCCCCATCCCAAGAAACTCTCAACTTGTCAAAAATCAGATGGTCCTCTCAATACCTTTTTGGGTTTTTCCCTGCCAAGTTCAATTTAAATTTTTATTTTAATGCTTATTGGCATTTCAGACCTCATTAAAACACAGTCAAAGAGAAAAAAGACTTAGACTTATCTACCAATAATAGCTGGGTCATCAAGCTAGATGACAAAGAGAAGGTTCCTTTTTGGTACATTGTTGGAACAGCATTGAGAGATAAAATCCTAAAGCTGGCAGGGGGAAAAAAAAAGCCCAACCCTAAAAAGGCTGGGCTGGATTCTGCTTTGGCATAACAAGAGCATATCAGTAGAACTTTGATAAAATAAGTGGTTTAACTATAAAATAAAAGAAATAAAAGTTGTTTTTCAGTACATATAGAGGACCACAAATCAGTGGACTCGGTGTTCTCCCACACACATGACAAGAGACTTATCACACCCTGTGCTCTGATGTCCCTCACAGAAAACTCCATCCCAAGGGCATCTACTCCTCAATCAGACCATTTAATCCATAATATTCCAGTCAAAAATATTTGAGTAAACTGGGTAAAGAAACAGTGATTTCCAAACAGATTTTTTAGCACTCTGCAGGGATATAGCACAAACCAAAAATGTGAGAGTGCTGTGATAATGATTTTCCTTTTTCTCTCCACGTGCAACAGCAGAGCTGTGAGCTAGCAGATGTCTAAGTTTTATTATCAATGTACTGGAGCTTATTTTTTGCTTAGGACTGAATTCCAGCTGCAAAATTCAAAAGAGACTTATGATTCTGGGTGGTCAGAGTCAAGTTAAAAAGCAACCATGCCAACAATCCCCAGCTCTAGGTGCACTTGTGTGCATGCCTGCTCTTCTTGATACCTGGCCATCAGTCATTAAATCATACAGATACACACAAGTTACACTACTGCATAACAAAAATATTCTCATACTGAACAAAACCGAGCTGACAACCACAACATAACCATAACCATAACCTCTCTTTAGGTTCTGTTCAGTCCATATCAGTATGGAGGGGGGGGGAGGAAGGGGGTGAGCTGTCTGCTTATGTCTTGGCACTTCTTTTCACTCACCATAACAAGGGAAATGACTTTCTCAAAATGAAGCCAAAGTTTCAAAGTCACAAGCAGCTGATGCCAGGATGTTGACCTGGCCAAATCCAAAGCAGTGTTCTTAAATCAAGGAGGGGTCTAGCTCTTGGTTTATGGCTCACGTCCGTCCTTCTCAGCCCTGCCACTGACACATCCTTAGAGTCACAAAAGGGATCATTTCAACACACAGGCCAGAAAATAGATGGCAGAGCACTGCTGAGGCTGCAGTAACTGGAAGAATGTTCTCTATTGCTCAGCTGCAGAATAACGTTATTTTTAGACAGAAATAAATCCAGCCATCACTGAAAATGGAATCTATAAAAAATGCTGAACCTCTGGTTTGTTTTATTAAATCAAACCCAATAGGAAGTCATGCAT
Source organism: Nicator chloris (assembly GCA_013400495.1). Taxonomy (NCBI): domain Eukaryota; kingdom Metazoa; phylum Chordata; class Aves; order Passeriformes; family Pycnonotidae; genus Nicator; species Nicator chloris. Next base: position 15,603 of record WAAE01010039.1, on the reverse strand, counting down.
TAAAATGCAGATTTCCTGCAAAATACCTCTGTACAGAAGCACTGAGTAATGAATCTCTACTCTTATTCTTGATATACGGTTCTGGCACAATATTCATGACTGCTGATTGCTTATTCATCTGATTTTTAAGATGGAACTGTAGGATCACATCCTGGCATTCCTTCTGAGCACAAAAGCAGAGAGATTTCAAAAGGCTTTCAAATCCAGAGGAGGTTCTTCCCTCAGAAATGAGGCCTTCCTCTTACTGTGTTTAAATCTTGCTTTGTAGACAAATAGGAAGAATAACTTCCAGTGATATGTAAAAGCACATATAAAACAAGAATTTATTCTCAGTCTAGATGATAATGTAACAGTCATATTATTATTAGCTGAAATTAACTAACACTGAAAGAAGAACAAGAAGAAAAATGTGTATATAAAAATATTGACCTTTCTGGTGTTAACTTGCCCTGCCCCTCTGAGCCCTTCAGCCAGGAGTTACATGCTGGCACTGATGTGGTTGCAGAGCTGCCACCATCACTAGTCCTTGGCTGAGGGGAATAAGATGCTCATGGTGATCACTCCCTTTTCCTCACTCTGGGATGAGCTCAGGCCAGGTTGTTTTTTTTTTAATGCAGGTTTGCTAACATTTTTATACTCACTCTTTCTCTATCAGTGTGCAGCACCACATTACATCCAGATTTATCACCTGAGACACTCCATGGATGTTGGGAGCTATTGCTTTGTTCTTAAAGGCAGTTTTGCCCAGGTCTGGGGGATTGCATCTCTGTGCATGACCATGGCCAAGTCACTTACAGACCCCATGGCACCTTGTGCCTGTGCATCTCCACGTGCCTCCTGTCTGTGCTCTTTCCTCCACCTTCATTACCTCACCAGGCCTGAATTTTTCTATATTACATCCTTCATGAGCCCCAGATGTGACAGAACCATAGTGGCAGCACACAAGGGCTGCAGACTTGCACCATTTGTACTGCCTCCTCTCAGCTGCAGGACACAGGTTATACCAGCAGCAACAAAGCACAGAGAATAAAAGGGCTGGAAGCAACTCACAGCACAGTTTTCCAAGGCCAATGCCTTCCAAACAGTTCACATAACACAAACATGGTACACATGGAACTACAGATCAGCTTTCCACAACAATGTGGATGGAGTCAAACAGCATTCTTGTGCTTGGATTTAATTAACCAGTATCTCATTGCCAAACTCTCACTTGGTGTACAACAAAATAACCAATAAGCAGATCTGCTTTAATCTTTCAAATCAAAACTACAACCTCAGTACTTCAGTATAATTTTGCCAAACCTTTGTTTCACTGCTGGTGTGACCAGCACAAAGTCAAAATTCATCTGCATAAAGAAAGATCATTTTATTATGCATTCAGTGAGATGAGCACAGCATATTTTACTAGTAGAGATTTTAGTATTTGAACAACAAGGAAAGGAATGAACAGCAACACACTCCACTGCACACAGGCCTTGGGGCTGTTCAGCTTCTCACTTATCAGTGATGCTCAGATGATTTCCAGCAGTGTGACACAGACTCCCTTCTTCATGTAACACATCTGTATTCTAAAGTACTATACATATTTAAAGTGTGCCATCCAGATGAGGCACCTTTGTTATAGATGACTATAGATAAATGAGACGAGCTCTACAGACAGGAAGCTTCTGCACCTTTGTCACAGTTTGTGACAAAGAACCTTCAGTAACAAAAGCAAAACTTCTGCTTTAAAGCTTGTGAACCAGCATGAAATAGGAGTAACTGTAATAGAATTGAAACAGAGTTGATAAAGATTAGTGGTGTAGTTAAGAAAACTGAAGTTCCTTTCAATGGAGAAAAGACAGTAGCAACATATCTGCCATATTTTCTAGTGATGGAATATTACACACTTCTTTCCTGCATACTAAATGGAATCCAGAGATATGAGTAGACCTAGGTAAGTCTCATTCTTTCATAAGGGTGTTGGGGATTTTTAAACAGTATTTTTATTATTTCTACTCAGTCTTTCCTACATTGTGCTATCTCTCTCCTGATCCCAGAAAACATTTTAGAGGCCTGTAAAACTCTATTTGCCCCAGTACTGCAGTGCTGCATTGAATGCCAGCCTCAGTGAGCATCAAGCAAGAGACTAAACTGACATAATTAACTACCCAACTGAATCCTTTAAGGTGCAGTTGATAGTGCAGCACACTTTGAACAGCAAAGAGGTTAATGGGACATCTCTAATTCACACCCACACACCAACCTGAAAGTTATATGCTCCAAGGCTGCTCACATTCTCATTATTTGACTCACTTAAGCTTTATAGATAGCCTCATATGACAGTCCATTACACTACCATGTATGATATATTCAGGGACAGTGCAGTATTTTGGACTATGATGTAAAACCTTTTGAATTTGAGGACACTAAAAGGTATCATAACCTTGTTTCATCTTCAGATGTTCTATCATGCACCAGCTGAAGAAGGCAGTAGCATTTAATTAAGTCTTTTTTGCATCTTATTTTCTGTTGTCATAGAGCAGGATACAGCACTGGAGGATCTTTCACACATACTGCTGCAAGTTGCACAACCACAGTCCCCAAAATCTGTTGGCCTTCTCGGTTTGTTGGCAATTTTTGCCCTGGGGATAGATCCACCCCCTCCAGGTCAGCCTGAGAAGTCTGAGCAAATGGGATTCAAACCTAGCTGGAAAGTGAACTCACAGGATACTTGGCTTTTAGTGATGGCCAGCTTTCAGGTTTCACCCAGGTTTTATCTCGTGTGCCTTGTACACACAGAGGCCACAGAATTTGTTAGAGAAGGAGCTCCCAGCTCTGTTCTCAAAAATGCACAGTTGCACTGCTGTCCCCTTCCCCCATCCTCTTCTAGCTCCAAGAGCTGACGTGTCCTAACGATACCCAGACCGTGCTTAAATCTCATCACTTACAACCGTCCTGGTGAAGGAATTAAAGCCCACGCTGCTCCAGTCACAGGGCAGCTGCAGGCCTTGGTGTGGGGACACCCCCTGACCCTGCTGCCACAGCGCTGGGTACCACAGGTGCCCGCAGGGGACAGCTCTAAGGACACCTCGGCACAGCACAGCTGCAGAGCGCTCCCATCCCTCCTGGGATGGAACATTTGGAGCTTGGACCTGCGAGCCAGGCGGAGCAGAGGGCTGCTGAAGCGTGGAGAAGAGCATCCCTGCTGAGCAGGGCTGGCTGAAGGCAGGCAGTGCCTTTAACACCAAAGGGTCGGTACTAAAGCTACAGAACAGTCATGTTCAATGGGGTTTGGAAAGGTTAGCAGCAGCAGAGAGGGCTGAAATTTCACACAACTCATAGGATGACATCTGGAGTCTCTGCCCTGGCTCCCACAGCTCACCAAATCACCCCAGTGCAATTCACTGGAATACTGGTAGGTATTTCAAAACAAATTACAGGTTTCACATCCATGCGAAACCAATGTCGGGCTGTCACCAGATGCTGCAGTAAAGCAGATGGGACTCAGTTTCTTGTGCAGAAAAAGCCAATTCTTTATTCACATAACTCAGTTTTATACTGTTTTTGAAGACTTTGTGTTCAGCTCCAATTGGCTAGTAGTTTTCTTGCCACTCAATTCATTGCTTAGAAGGTGCTTGTGTATGTACAAGTTAAGGTGTTTACATTTTTTCTTTGTGGATTCTCATGGGGCAGATCTTTCATTATTACAGGTGCAACTTCCTTTTCTCTACAAGAATAGGTTGTTATGCAAACTTATTTTTCTCTACAAGAATAGGTTGTTATTCTCAGGATTCTTTCACATGGGAACTTAGCTAGCTGCTTGCACTTAGAAGGAGTAACAGGCTTAAGCCCTGATTTTATAAAGGTTTTCTTTTATAAGATTCCTACCTGTATTCAAAATTAAGCTACAGGGGCGTCTGTGTGTGTGTGTGCATGGGAAGTGGAATAAAAATATTCAGGATTTTAGACTGCTAGAAGCGTAATACAGGTTTGCTCACATAAAATTAGTAAAAGAGTGTTAAACTATTCATTAAATCATCTTCACCAATTAAAAATGAGACTATTCTGATAGATCTGATTTGTATTCTAAGTGTGTTTTGTACAATTACTCAAGCCTTTGTAAAGAGATAATGAGAAAAATTACTGACAAAAAAGAAAATGCACCAAATGTAAATGACATTATCTTCACTATTTAATCAGTCATTCCCGGACAAGAAAAATAGCTAAATAAATTCATACTCTGCTTTAACTTAACTATTATTTCCCGTTGAGTTTTAGGACCAAAAAATTACTGAAAGCACTTCAGATTATTTGAATGTTATTCATTTAAAAAAGAGCATCCAAATAAGGAGGGGAAAACTAAGCTGTAGTGCAAGAGGTAACCAATATGAAAGCATGATAAAGCCTAATCAAAACACATTCCACGTGTTATAAACAATGTCACTTATATTGTTTCAAAAATCAGCTTCAGGTCTAAGGGCAAAGGAAGTCAGGTTTGATTGGTTTCAGTTGTGTTTAGGGCAGAAGTTCAGCACATGTTTTTTCTGAGCCTGTCCAACTCCATGGCCCCAGACATGGGACCTCTGCACCTTCTTGTCCTTCCTCCAGTGGGGAACCTCCTAAACCTTCAGAAGGCATGCAAGAGAGTAGGACCAGCAGCAGCTGCCAGCCCCCTTTTCTCCTGCATTAAAGTTCTACTCTCTGACACAAAGTAAAGCATTCAGAAAAGTTCTGGGGGCAAACCCAGGGCTTTTCCAGTAAGTTTCAGAAGATGATGCCCTATTTGAGGTGTATCCTGGTGGTTCACTTAGTCCTCCCTTACAGATATGTATGGGCTCATCATTACATACTACATTCCTATATTTTTGTCAATGGAGATCAAAACTATCTTAATAAAATATTTGAAGAAAGTGTTCCTTCAATTTCAAACCAGTTTTGGAAGCTTCAAGTAGTTAACCAGGTTAATTGTATGATTGCAAGGAGACATTTAATACAACACATGCCAATTCACAGTGTACTTTCTTATCAACAGCTGTTGCTGTAAAAAATTTTGGATTTTTGTTAAGAAAGCTAAAAATCTTGTAGGCTATACAAGTTTGAGGTGCTAGTCTGTCTTCCAGTGGAAAAGTAAGTTTACTAAGTTGCAGACAAAGGCAGTCCTGGTCTTCCTTTCTTCCGAAAGGACAGAAACAGTTACATCACTTTTTTTTTTTAACCTCTGAAGCAATTAACTGTAACCTCATCAGTTGCTTTACAACCCCTTCAAATCCTGAAAAAATTGCATCAACAGACCAAAACTGGGGTGCTAAGTTTGCAGCCACCTCCCTGCATGGCCCACCTCTGTGCCAGAGACACCCCAGCTGATCCACCTGCAAATCCCCTCTCGTGGTGCCTGCAGCCCTCCACAGCAAGGCAAACCACAGCAGAAGTTCATTCCCACACTGGGGAATTTCCCAGACTGAAAACTGCTGCTCTTCAGGCCCTCATTCATTAGCTGAGCAGACATCCCTGCCCCGGGGTCAGAAACACGCATCACAAATGCAGCAAATGGCTGGGGACAGCAACAGCATCTGTTGTCAGGTCTGATCCTCATCCCCTCCCGTGTGTCTCAGAGCCTGGGTTCTCCAAGAGGGTTTAGGTTTAAAGCAGAAAACATCTTTGTGCCTGCAACATCGCAGCAAAGTGACCAGTTTCCAAAAGGGCTGTTTGGTTTGTTGGGCAAAATTAGAAGCAAGGCACTGAAATTTATGTTCATGCCCTTCTCCGTTTTTCTAGTATTTCACCAAAAACAGCCAAGTATTTGAGATGACTCCTAGACACTGACTATTAGAAACCAGGTCTCTACAATAAAGCTCCATTTAAATAAATACTAAAGAGCACACATCAAAATAGCTCAATCTGATAGCAGGAGGGAGCAGTAAGAAAGCTCAGAAGGACAGTGATTGAGGGTAGGCATGTCTGCTTTGAAATCATTCAAGCACTGTGATCAAATACACTCAGCAACAAGAAAATGAAGTGCTATTTCATTTTGGACATCAAATATTCTAAGATGGGGTGACTTGAGCACCTTAATGAACTAGCCAGTTGCTTGAAATTTACTTGGAAAAGCAGCAGTTTGCTGTCAGAAGCAGTCCTCAGCAATCTCCACATAGACTTCAGCCTAGCATTTCATATTCCTTTTAGCCCTTCCTAGAACTGGAGGTAGGTGTTTATCTGAATATGGTTGACTGGAAAATAAAACAGAAGAATGAGCTATAAGATACTAGAGCAAGGAATTCTTTTGCAGATTTATTAGGATCTGGCCCTCAGCATAAAGATTCTAGTGTATTTTCCCTGGGGAAGAAGAACTACCCATCTTATCATCATACATACCTGATTTTGTGGGGGGAAATGAATTGCAGATGATTCCTAGAGCTCAGAGCACCTGAATTTTGCTGATTAAATCCTGTTAAAGACTCATTCCCCTCAAAGGCCACTAAAGTCTCTTGCAAAGCTTGAATATAGTTAAGTGAATTTTTATATGCTTCTATATGTAAAGGGTGTATTTTTCAGAAAAAAAAAAAAGTCTTTGATTTTATCAAAAAAAACAACGGTTCTAGATTTGTTCAATTGCTTTGCAGGAAATATTTCCCCAGAATCACTGGTTTCTCCTGGCTGAACTCGTGTCAAGAGGTTTTTTTCCCCACAAGATAGCAAATTTACAGGGGTTTGCCTTCAGGTAATAAATAGGATGCATGAGCTTTAACTTCCCCAAACGGACGACATTTATACCACTGAAAGTCCTCATTTTCAAATCATTCCACTAAAAGGCCAATTCCACGCAATTGGTAACCTTGCACAGTGCTGGGATGCCTCAACTTTGCTCTCTTATCTCTCAATCTGCTCAAAGCCTTGTCAGAGGGGGAAAGAAACTTTGATTGTGTCCAGCTGCTTGTCTGTAAGGACACCCCTTGTCACATGCAAGGAAGCTCCACAGTCTGACTGAGGAAAGCATTTCAGAACATACTTCTTAAGATGATTTGTATCTTTCCAGGGTACTGAATGCCCACTTTTAGGTCAAATTTCTTGGTTCCTCCGACTTGTAGGAAAATACCACCTAGCAAAGATGTCTCTGATGGCAGAAAGTCTGCCCAGCGTTTCCCTGCTGCTTAAGTAGGTGCCAGCTGCCTTAGAGGCTTGGGTTTTGCAAAAAAAAAAAGGAAACGATCAACTGAAAAACCTAATTCAGCAATTTCATAAAGAGTCAGTTTGGCCCAATACTCCAGTTACTTATTTTGGCCAAGGCTGAATACCGGATTCCAGGTTAATAAAACAGGATGGATCAATTTCTTTTTAATGTTTGAGTGAAATGAAAAATCAGGAGCTGGGACTACAATGTTCACAGGACATTGTGATACAGTGGCAAGAGGTAAATTCCATGTGGTGCAAACTTTAGCAATTTTATCAAGTGCAAGTTAGAGAATTCAGAGAATAAAGCAAGAGCATAAACATTGAGTAAAAACAAATATCCCAGACTACTAGATGTTTTAAGAGATCTAAGTATGTAATATCTTCCAGCCACAAAAACCCTCAGAGAGTACAAACAGATCACACAGCAGTGGGAGATCAAACATAGAGATACATGACAGAAGGAAGTCTTCCAAAGAATGGGAATTCCAGCAACCTCTCTCTCAAATATGTATTTGAGACATGTTGCTTTCCTTATTTCTGGTATACAGTCCAGTCCTTTTTTTTCCTGTTTTCAGCCTTTCATACTTTGTCTCAGAATTAATTTTTTTGTCTGCTAAAAGCATCTTTAACACTGCAGCCACTGCTGCTTGCACTCTCTCCCACTCATTGAAGCTGCAAGGGATGAAGGAGTCCATCCAATGTGCAAGACATAGATTATACATTTTTTTGATTAAAGCCAAGCCACAGTAAGTGACTCTTATTTGAGAGTCTGATAAATAAACCCATGAGTGACAAGGTAGACATTTGGCTGCTGTTCTTGTTTTATAGAAGATACTTTTACAAGAATCAGGATTGATGGGAAAAGAGAAGCAAACGTTTACATAAAACAATTATACAAGCAATAAATAACAATGAGGTATTGGTATGATGCTATTTTTAGCAGCAGATATAAAGCTTTGGTTTAAATAACTATAAATATGAAGTACTAGGAAAGCACTAAGTTTAAGCTTCAAACTTCAGTAGTATCTTTTTAATAGCATAACTCTTCATCCTTTCAATTAATAAAGCTCTTAATTAGCAGAACCAGTGCATCATTTTACTCAGGGCGTTCCACCCACCACACGTGCCAGGCAACAGGGACCCCTCCCACAGGCCAGAGGCAGCATCTCCTGATGGGGATGGGTCACATCCTTAAGGAAATCTCCTCTCCTGCCACCTCCTTACACCTGCACACACAACAATAGCTCTGACTGCCTGCACAGCCCCTCCCCACAAACCCTGTTCACAGTCCTCCCAGCCAAGTATGTGCAAGTCCTCCTGTAATTCCTCCTGGTTTTATTTGATCTTTCAGAAGGTCTTTTTGTCCCCTTATTTCAGTTTCATTGGAATGACCATTTTCCACTCCTAGCATCAGCTGTATGCATTACATTACTAGCACTATTACAAAATACTAAACATTGTTGTTTCCATTAAAAATTACTTTAATAGCTTATTTTGGAGTTGAAAATTGTGAAATTTAGTTCACCCCCGATTGTGAAGTCTTGAGAGTCACAATACACAAGTAAAGAACAGAACAGTTTAAGAACACATTTGTTTAGTGCATTTTTTTTCTTCCAAAAATCCTGAAAAATTTCTAGCAGGATGTTTTCACATCCTTAATTGCCCTAATGTTGGTTTTCAGATTTCCCCACCACCACGCTATTATCAACTTGTTTGTATGAACTAAAGTGATTATTTCCTCAGGATGCTGCACAGGAAAAACTCAAAACAAGACAGCTGCTATTTTTACTTCAACAAGATCCTACAAAAGCACTGCAAGTTAGAAAAATTACTCAAAATGGTAATGCAAAGTCAGTGGGGAACCAGCTCACTTCATTAAACATCTGCATCAGAAGTCTCAGACTCACAGAAATTAAATTGGTTTACTGTAACACATAATATTTTCTGTAGCACCAAGTGGATTCCCCAAGACACAGGAAGGGAGCAGGAACACGGAATTAGAAACTCAAGGCTGGAACTGCAGAACTTCCTGTGAAGAAAGTCACCAATGTACAGATCAGGACAGTTGTGTGCAGGTGTATTGAGCGACAAGATCCCTTAAATTACTTACAATAAATACTTGAAATAACTCCTTTTTTCCCTGTACTCATAAAAACTCTAAACTCTGCATTTCTATAGACCAGCCAGTTGGATAAAACAAATTTTCAAGTTTAGGAGAAGCCTCACACCAGTGAAGTTTAAGAGTGACCATGAAGCATACCAGCTATGCCCTGTTCTTGCTGGGTTTCTCCAGTCCATAGCTCTGGCTGGGACCATTACTTGGTGCTAGAGACACCTTCACACTTTCCTAAGACTAACACTTGCTAATGGATTTCCTATAACTCAGAGAACTCCACAGAGATCATCACATTTTGCTTATCAGAAAGCACAGAGAAGACAAGTCTCAGGAATTTTGTCCTCTTCCAGGTGACCAGCTACTGTAGTAGTGCCAGGGTGCAGGCACACAGCCAGCCCCAGCTGAGGGCAGAGACAGCAAACATCCCCCCTGAGCAGCACTTCCACTGCATGCAAAGACAAACATGGATTCTGTTACCAAGCCAGATTTCCAGTATTAACCCTAGCAGCCCAGCAGTTGAATCATCCTTTCCTTTCGGATGAACATCACAGCTGAGCACCCAGAACTGAACAAAGTGCCTGCCTCCATACATGGACACTTCCCCCAAAAGCCAAAGGAGGTGGATCTCATGTTCTCTTGCCTGAACTGACATGCATTGCTTGAAACATAAATAAACTTACAGTAGGACAATCTATTGCAGGGATAAATTTCCTACCTGCCCACTCAGTAAAACACAAGTGCTTAAGGCAGATAATGAGAAGTTGTTCCATCAAGGAAGAGCAGATTATTAAGTGATGCTGTAATTTACCCTTAATTAGTTGGTTAGGCATCTGCAACCTAATCTTGCTTGAAACCCAAGGAAGCATCCTCACTGGTCATAAATACCCTCAATTCAATTACCACAATAACATTTTGTGTACTTTTCACACTCAAAGTGAGGGACCATAAAACAAATGATATTTTCTAAGTTTGCCACTTACCCACCAGAACAATAATGACACAGCATGACCATCCCAGCACACGAAGCACAAATATGAGAAATCTCTAGTGATATTTGGAAGATATTTTTGATGTCAATTGAGGTCACAAATAGATACAAAGATCTTAAGAACTTGCAAAATCCTATAAGAAGGGGAAAAGGAATTGGCCTGAAAAGAGGGAACAACTGAGGCAGAGGCATTAAAAAGTGATGAAGCAGAAAAGATGTTCAAATGAAAAATGTGTTTTGTTATTTCATATTCCTCTGTACTGGCCCAAAGCACACGTCTGGATACATGACACATGATTGCAATGTGGTGCACAAATTAAAATGCATCGATTTCTACCAAATAAATATCTGTTTTAGTGAAAATCTATTGCAATTACTTAAAGTATCCTTTTTCAATACAAATTAATCTAAGAGTACACAGGCTGGTTGCAGTGGCAAAACAATTACAGTGCTTATCCTGTAGATCTTTGTGATGCCCTTGAATTTTGTCCTTTAGAAAAAATCATTAATAACTCTGCAGATATTTGCTTGTATTGGATTTTTTTGTATTCACTTCCAAGACAACCCCACCTATATTTCCATGTTGGGTGAATATGACTTCCTCCATGGATCTCATGTGATTTTCAACCACTACTCTAACCTATTAGGGGTGCAGTCACAATTCCTAGCCCTAAAAGTTTGATTGCCTCCACATTTTTGGGATTAAGAGCCTTTCATAGGCAGCCTTTCCTCACCATCAGTTCTATTTACAGAAAATACAAAACTTCAAAACAAAAAACTTCAAAACATCCTTACAGGAGCATCACCAGCACAATTCAAACGTTACCCAGCACCTGTGGATGCTGCTACTGAGCCCAGCTGAGTGCTGTCCTCCACTTTGCACTCTCTGTGGTGCTGGGGTTTCAGATATTGTCTCAACTCGCCATCAAATGCTGAAAGAACAAAGCTGTTACCTCATTTACACTCTCATTTTGTTCAAAATTAGGTTTTTCTTACACGTGCCCCTCTCCACCTTTTTCCAAGATCTCTGCAAGTCAGTTAAATAGCAAGGCTAGTTAAATACAACAGATTTAAAAAAACAAGGCTCCTAGTATCTTCCTAGTATTTAAAAAACAAGGCTCCTAGTATCTTCCAAGTATTTAGTAAATGAAAAAAAAAAAAAAACAACTCCAACTACAGTTTAAGTTAAGGAAACATGGTATGGCACCCCAGTTTCCTAGATGTGCAGCCAAAACACATCCAGCTTCAATGTAAGTTCAGTTAGAGATAAAAAGCAAAAGCAGCCAGGGAAAATACAGACTTGACATCATGAAATTAACTGGTTTTGTAAGCAAGTATGAAAAATCAGCTTATATCAGTTTTTTTCTTCTTTTCCAAGAGGCTACACAGTCTTATTGTTCCACCAATATTCCCAAATCCATGTAAGTTAACATTCTTAAAGAAACTGAAACTGAGCATCTGTTAAGAATCCTGCAAGAAAATCCTAAAAGAGAATGTTCTCATACCTTCATCCTCTTGGTTCTGTCCTGTATTAACACACACAATGATGTCACCAAGTGTCAAAATGTGAAACTTGCTCAAAAAGGAGGCATTGTATAAAAAGTAGTCCTGAAAGTTTACTGATACATGCTAATAGGAATATACTTTTCCTTTGGCAGCTGCTGCTAATTACCCAGTTAAAATCCATCCCAAATATGATGGCTTGCACTGTCTATCCTTTTTACAGAACTGTTCATTAAACACAACATCAGGCACGCATTAATTGTCATTGTTATGCAAAGCCTCCTGTTTTCAAGTTATACACTTAGCTTGACTGAAAAAGAGCCAGGCAGGAAATCCTCTTGGAGCACATTTCTGGGCTCATGAAAGAGCAGAAAGCAATTAGGACCAGTCAACAAGAGTTTACCACAAGGAAACCCTGCCAGTCTAACCTGACCACCTCCTGTAATCAAATGACCAGGTTTGTGGACAAGGGGAGAGCAGCAGACAACATCCACTGGGTATTTAGAGAGACTTACAACTGCCTTGTATCCAAGTTCTGCTGTTGACACTCAAGGTGATGGATAAGTCTAATGGTTGGAAGACCAAGCTCAGAGGCTGATGGTCAATGGATTAATCATCTCCCCAGGAGGAGACTAATAACTTCACCTTGCAAAGCCAGGGCTAAGGCAAGAACTGAGGTAAGGAGAAATGTTCACCTGTGTATCCTCAAAGGCAGATCAGGAGTTACTGCCACTGAACTGTTTGCTTTGACATCTTCCCAGGTGTCTGAGGGGGCCATAAGCATTCCCTAGGTTGCAGCTGAGAAAGTCTGTGTTGCTCTCAGGCAATTTAGATTATAATTCACCCAGAAAGGAGCTATTTTTGCCTTTATTTCTGTTCAGAGGCACAGCAAGATTACTTCAAACTGCATTCATGCTGACGATGTTTCAAGGTCTGCTTGAAGTTTTGAGAAATGGTGAAACTATAGGCCACAGAAAACTCTGGCATCTTTCAGATGGGGATCAAGCCTACTGTCAGTTTACTATAGACTTTTAGCCAGCCAAGTTGCAGTCTAAGATACCCCACTTTTGGCATTGCTCCCTCCTGAACACTGCTGCACAGCATCCTGAAAATGCTCAGCCCTACAGCACAGAGCCCTCCTCATTTGGAGCTCAGCAAGAGACACTTTGGAGTGGATTCTGGAAGCACTTCAAAAAGCACAGCCATAATATTCTTCACAACAGTTTCCTATAAGTAGAGATTCATTTTTCACTAATGAAATGCTAATATATAAATAACTGAATATTTATGGAAGCTGAGCATTAACACTGAACAGAGTATTAAACAGCACAAACAGCCATTTAATTCGTAATTGTATATTTCCATTAATTCTTATTTTGCTACTGCAATTCCCTTCATGGGAGGGCAACATGTCACCTAAACCTTGCATTATAGACCACAAACAGGTGATATGTGGATACCTAATGCAAAGAGCAAGGGCTTAAGCTGTTAATTTAGAGAACTTTCCTGTAGGCAGAATTCACTTTTAAGTATGGATTCTTCTGTTGCACAGACTCTGTGCCATCCCCTTCCATCAGCAACATCACAGATTTTTCAGGTATCCATCTAAAGAACATACTGCTGTGAAGTTGCAGTTGTGCAGCAATTTATATTCCCCCTAAACATTAGCTGACAGAACTCATGAGGGTTACATCTGTAAACCATTAATTTTTTTATGCATCAGGATTTTTATTAACAAGTTTAATATTACACCTGTGGACAATATGCTTGCAGTATGCACCAGATGATTCGCCACCATTGTTGATATTTTTATTCTATTTTAGGTTCACTTTGTGTCAGTTTCCAACAAGGTAACACGGTCAGAAAAAAGAGTGAGAAACAAAGCTGTAAACGGAGACCAGGGAAAGGACAATTAAGAGCAATTCCTGGGGGGAAAAATAGACCTACAAGTGCAGAAGTTGTATTTTTCATCATCAATGACATTGCCATTGTCATTATTAATATGTCTCCTTACATTACTGGCACTTCAGTGCAGTTAATGGCCCATTTCCCAAGCTACCTCACTTTAATCTGTGTCTTTCTTCATTAAACTACTGGTAAGTGAGCAAAGACAGTGCTCTTTATTAACACCTTCCATCGAACACTGGATGTTGCATTGCTTCAAACACAAAATACACAGATCCCTAGAAATAGTCTTAAATTATAAATAACACATGCAATTCCTGTCTTAATATCCATTAGTTCAAAGACTCCGTGGCAATTCATTTTCAACCCATAATGTATTTTAAAAAGCCTGTTTTGTTTGCATGAGTGTATTCAGAGTGAGCAAATGCAGCATTTTTTTGTGCCTGGAAGCACTGACAAAGTTGGGGTTTCCACTTACTATTCATTTAATAAAGTCAAATTGATTTTCAGTAATTTTTTGAAATAGCAAATTTTTGTTCTACCGTTACTGTGAAAATAAAATATGCATTTAAGGATAAATATTCATTTCTTCCAAGAACAACTCCAGGAAGTAATTTCAAAAAAAATTAAGACTACAAGCCAATGTGTGGAAATCTTTGCTACATTCTTTTCACATAAAGAACCGAAGGGCCAGAACTGCTGGTTCTCAGGCTTAATTTTTTTCCTACTCTTTTCACACTTCTGTTTCAGAAAGATTAATTGGATGTGCAAATGTGAATATGATGTCAGGCCACACACAATGGCACAACTGTTTATGTGGCAGAATTTTGCCAGCAGAGTAGATCAAGGGTCCAAAGAAACTGCCTGAATATTTTTCTTGAGGCTGACTATACTGATATAGGAAGGTTACTTGTGAATCTGCCTTTCTTCCCAGAGCTTCACTAAAACCATACTGGGTTACAAAATTTTGAGGGAAGTAACTGAAAAGGTCTGCAAATGGTTGTGCCTACAACTGTTCTCTTGTGAGAGTTTCCTCGTGCTGTTTGCAATGGAAAGCTGCATGGAGCCAGTTTTACCCAATCCTTTCCTACAGTAAACAGGTCTCTTGATGTATCACTGAAACATGGGGAAGTGGTGAAATATTCCAAAACAAAAATATTCCTCAACAGCAAAATTCATTTGGATAAAGAAAACTGGAAGCTTGGGCCCAGTATGAAGTATAACTCTGATGGAAATATGTTAAGGAGTGCAAGTTTCACATCCAACTTTTATTTGTTCTGCTGAAGATGCAATCACCCAAACATCTCATCTACCACAGAAAGCCTGACTGCTGCATTCAGTTTCTTTGGGACTCAGATCAGCTGTGATATGTCATTTTAGGCTCTGTAAATTAATCCATCACGTTCTTTAAAGATTTGCAGTCACCTTGTGCATAGAAGATGCTCAGAAAAAATAAACCAAAACAAGAAACACCAAGATGATGCTGTGCCACCCTGTCAAATCACACTATGAAAAAGGTTTCAGAAAAAAAACAAGGAACTGATTGCTGCTCCCCCAAATATTAAATGACTGCTTTAAAACTTGGCCTACTTAAGGCACCCACATTCATTTATAATTCTACATTGAAAACTTTATTTCCTGTTTGAATTTGACCTAAATTCATTAACAGTTTCAGATCATATTTCCCTGTATAGATTATTCACTGAGGGGAAGACAACTCCAACTCTGAATGTTAAATTTATGGGAAAATTATCTGAATGGCTTTCTCCAAGAAAACCCAGAAGAGGATACATTCTGGTGTGGAAATTTTTCTGACCTTTTGTGAAGCATTAAAAAACGTCAGAGAAGGTGGTGGGGCAGGACTTTATAGGGTGTGAGTCTCATTTTAGCCTCCTGGGTTGCTACTACTTTTCTTAGGCAGCAGCAAGGCTTGTTGAAG
>WAAE01010037.1:201586-218443 GCA_013400495.1 Nicator chloris | reverse complement strand
TTTTTTTTTTCCAAGACCCAGTAAGACAAATAGTAGGAATGACACTCATGTCTGATCTTTCTCCGGAATTGGGGATCGACTGTGTAACCTTTGTAGAAGAATGAGTGTGGAAGGAATCATGCATCACCTATCTAAAAAGACTGATGAGAAAGTCAGTATGCACTTCATCATTTTTCACTGTATGAAATGGTTTTTGCCTTTTTTCTTCCTTTCTTCTCATTGTTTCCAGATGAAATGGAACAGGGCTTCCTAGATTCTGTAGTTCTGCAGATGTTGTCAAAGTTGATCATACATGCAGAACGGTGACCACATCTTCTGGATCCTCTCAGTGCTCTCAGATTTGCCTCTATTTGCATTGTCCAGCTGGAGATGAGGTTAAAAGGAAGATTTATACTTAGTTAATTAAGGTTAATTCTAACTGACATTTTGTTTTGACAAGGCTTCTTCTCTTTTACATGCTCAGCTCTAAGCTCTGTTTTTTGGTGGTTTTTGACACAGGCATGGTGTAGTGCCATCGTGTGGATTCAGGATGGGTGGAGGCAGAAAATTGGCTTGAAAGACAAAAGTAGGTGTGGGGTGGATGTTCAGGTAGCTGGAATCACCACAGCCAAAGAAATGAAGGTGGTATTCTAGATTATCAGGTTCTGAATAGCCAGTCCTCCAAGATTTCTTGAATAGTGAGCATCGTTCAATCTAGTAAACTGTGGAAGCAATAAAAATACATAAGTGTAATCCAGAATTTGTCACAAGCAAAACTGTAGATTAAGAATTCTTTGTTAGTGCTCTTCTCCTTTCCTAAATGCCTTTTTGTTGTTGTTGTTGCATATCTATCATCCTTATTGCATGATCAGTGCAGGTTGGTATACTTGCAAAAAAGTTTTGTTCTTTGCATGACAGTCTCCTAACTAAGCTCAGCAGCATAAATAGTGTTGATTATGCCAGACAGTGGAGTCCAGAATGAGACAGAAAAGAGAGATACACAGAACAGTCGTAATGGAGCCTTCCAACTGCTTTTTACATGGAAGCAACTAAGTCTGGAATGGGGCTCTGCAAGTAGTCCCCTAAACTGGACCATATTTTGCAGAATCTAGTAAAGAAAAAGGCATAGAAGAGATCACCAAGTGGGATGTGAATTAAAATATAATGTGATACATTGTGTTGTAACTGCCCATGGAAGACAAATGCTTTACTGTTTGCCATGTAGAAAATAGCAGAGCATATTTTGAAACTTGGTAATGAGTTAAAATAACAGTGTGGAATTTATGCAATAACAGTTTAAAACCCCATAATGCCTACATGGTTAGATGGGTAAACTGCTGTTGGGTAGCTGATTCAGCTTGCTGATTTTGGAGCAAAGCATAAGAAAGTTTTCATCACTATCAGTCTTTGAAGATAGGTGTTAGAGTGTCTAACAGAGTTCCTGTTGGGTACTGTCCCTGTCACTGAACATATTATCCAGACATTAATGTTGATAGCTTTGCCAGTGTGTTTATGAGAAAGGCCAAAATCTGAAGATGTACAGACTAAACTAAGTCCTTCCTTCCTTCCTTGCTATGGCCTTGATACTGTACGTGAATAGGAAGCCTATTATTACCTCTGCAGTGCCTGTCTTATGGATTAATAGCAGAATTTAGTCTCCCTGCATGTTAACATGCACTGCTCTCTCAGCAGCAATAAATTCACACAAAGGTACCAGCAGTTCACCAAAAACATTGAGTCCTGTGCTCTTTTGTTTCACCTCAGGTGCACTATGCCTGAGATTTCATATGAGTGAGTCTGCTTGATGACTAGTACATGAGAGAAGCCACATTACTGCTTTAATTACTTATAATGAAGGATCACGGGATGGTGATGTCATCATTTGAAGGCTGGCTATGTCTAAGTGCACTGCCAGGAAGAGGAAAGTTGAATGATGATTTATGTACCTTGGACAAAATTCAGGTAAAAACCACTTCAAAAATGTTAATTATTTGAGGTCATTTTCTATTACACAGGATCTTTTCTTTAGAATTTCTTCCAGGTTAATAGTGTTCAGCCTGGGCTGGTTTCACAAGAAAAAGCATCAACTGTGTGGGGGGAGGGAAAAGAAAGAGACAAAGGGTGTGATTTATCGATGTGCACTTTGCTATTTGTGACTAACAAAGAGATGGTTCACAAATGTCTCAGACTCAAAGCTGTGATCTGTCAGAACTGCTGAGCTGGGGAAATACTACCACTAAGTAAAAATAGATTGGTCAGCAGTTGCAGACTTATCTGTAAGCAGGGCATCCCATACTATCTGCATGTGCAGCAGGCAGACCATTTTGCCGGTTTAGGAGAGTAAGATAACTTTGTTGCTGTGTTATGTTTATCAATCAATGGTTTTAATTAGTTACATCATTGACTAATAAAAATCCTCTCTGATTAATTGATTTTTTTTCTAATCTGGCTTACACTTGCTTTATTACAAGGTGATTTTTCATTTGAACTAAATACTTTATTATCAAAGTGCAGAAGGTTTTTATCACTTCTGAGGGAGTGAAGGAGTAAAAGTGTGCAGAGGCGAAGGAATACTGACATCTGTCAGGAAAATAGATATTAAAGGTACTACTGATCAGTGTTAGTCTGATAAAAAATATTTGAAGGCTCTGTGAAATAGTTGTGACGGTCCCCACGTTTTTTTGAAGTCTACTGCCATTTCCAAAAAAATCAACCTTTTTCAATGATGAAAGGGATTTGGTTTAATATTATAAATATTTTAACACTTCTCCTACACTTTGTGATAATGTCGATTGCAAAATCTGTAAATACTCTTATATTTACTAAACAATAAATCTAAAGTCTGTAAATCTAAGTTTTCTTAACACCTCAACTCCAGCACAGTTGTATATATATATACACATCAGAGAATCAGAGACTATCCTGAATTGGAAGGAACTCACAAGGATCATCAAATCCAGCTCTTAGCCCTGCATAGGACCATCCCTAAGAGTCAAACCATGTGCCTGAGAGCATTGACCAAATGCTACTTGAACTCTTGAAAAGGCAAACTGTTATCGTGGGTAGTTGTGTGCATATGAATTTGCTCATCATAAGCCTGAGGCAAGCTTTGCTGTGGTTAGCAGATCCCCTCACAGTAAACAAGTGGTGGCATTGACTTGGCTCATGAGATCCTAATCCACACATGTATGTCATTATAGCTCAGGACAGTATCTCTGGAGTGGCAAATATGGTGTATGTGTCACAGGAATGAGTTTGTAGAATGTCTGGAAACACTGGAAGAGCATCTTGAGTAAGTTGTTACCCCAAGACTTCCAGGGGAAATGGACTGGGTTGTGTAGTACATATTGGGTTGTAGGACTTTGGAATGCTAGGCTGGAAAGTGTGAGCCTTGAATAAGAGTCTAAGCAAAGCAATTTCTCCTGGCATATGGACCAGGATCTAGTTCTATTTTTCTTCATCTCTGTGGCTGTATACTGCTCTAGCATTGAATAACTATGTTCCAGCGTCTGTCATTGACAATGTTGGCTGTTTCCCTTGATTGAGAAAATGTTCCTGCTTGCTTGTTTCTGTCTTGAGAAAAACGTGTTATTAGATTAGTGACCCAAAGCACCAACACAGTAATGTGATTGAAGTTCTCCAAAGACTACTGAGGGTTTATCTGCAGGCCTAGAAGTCTGACTAACACCTGCAGGATCAGAGTGAATGACACATTTATGATTTTCAGCAGATAGAGATTTAATGAGAAAACATCAAACTGACTTAAGATGTAGCAGTCTGGTAACTGATTTTCAACCAGGTCGGGCAGGGGGTGTTTAGTGATGACTGTACATTGCAGGGAATGAGGAACGTACACAGCTAAGCTTACCTGGGGCTCCCTGCCAACTTCCAGCGAAGGCAAAACTTTCCTTTGTCTCTTCCTGCCTGTCAAATACTGTGGTCCTGGTCTGTATGTACTGACACTGAGCTCTGTTCCCAGCTAGTGACTCTGGGCAGCTCTGTATCACAGACCACCTTCGGGGTCTCTAATAGCAAATGTGTTTTTCAATTACTCCCTTTTGAGTTTAATAATAATANCTGGGCAGCTCTGTATCACAGACCACCTTCGGGGTCTCTAATAGCAAATGTGTTTTTCAATTACTCCCTTTTGAGTTTAATAATAATAATAATGGTAATGGAGAGCATGTGGTTAATGTTCATGCAACACTAAGAGAAACAGGCAGGAGTTGTTTCCATGAACAATACTGTATTTCTATTACAGAAAGATAAATCATAAGCTTATTTTGCACTGGAGCAACAAAAGCAAACGATGTTCTTCTAACACTTGTGAACTTTTTTTCTGGCATCTAGATAGGACGTAGTCGAAGTGCTTTTGCTGCAGCAGCTATGCAAATAAGAAATACTCCATGCCTGCTAGGGCATCATAGCTCTGCTTTTTGGTACCTGCTGGTTTAAATGCCTATTGTTAGCCAAAGGTTCTTGAGCCAGTAGCTAATGAATTGCTTTCTGCAAATGGAGAGCATTACTGTAATTCTAAAACATGTGCAATATTTCCAGCTACAAGTCTTTGCTAAGCTTTAGATCACCCTTATGCAACAGCAGTGAAGCAGATGATGTGTGCAAGGGAAAACTGTCACTGCCAGACCCTGTGTTTCAGAGCATGTCCACTCTCACACTGGAGACACCGAGCAGCTGCCTCAGCCAGGCTCTCAGCTAAACTGGCTGGTGACAAAATCACTGGGTTTATTCACTGGAGCCCAGTGCAGCTGATGAAACCCTCTAGTACCAGCTGTAGAGTCAGCATTTTTACACGATGCAGGGGGGAAAAACGTTGAATAGGTGGCACATTTTATTTGGGAAAAAAATTTACTCTGTTGCCTTTGCCATTAAACTCAGTCAAGAGTCCTGTCCCAAATGTTGCAAGCTGTGACACCTGGGACTGGCTTTAGATGCTGACTACGGAGATTGCAGGTTGAACCACATGTGAGCTGCTTGCTGATTTGTACTGGGTCATGGACGGCAGCAAAGCAACTTTCCCAGGTTCATTGCACAGCTTGGAGCAATAAGGCCACTCCTGTGGGCTCTATCAACAGCGGCTCTGGGCCACTCTGCTCTGTGACTTGCAGCCAGTCTGTAGCACCCAGTACCAAAGTCTAGAAATAATGTGGGCCTGGGACCCTATTTTCCCAGAAAGCAGATCCTGGTGAGCCCTATACAGGTAAGACATCTTAAGTCAATCCTGACATCTCACTCAACATTTGTGCTGGAATGGTGGCTGTGGGCCAGGACATTGACAAAGACTGGGCTTGTCCTGCCCTGAGGGTGTCTTCCTGAAGAGCATTCACTGTTCTCATGCAGTGATGCATGTCCTTAGTTCAGGTCCCTTCACTGTGCCTCCTGCAAGCCCTTGTGCTTTCACATCTGTATTATACACTCTTCAGGGAAGCACTTGAACACTTGGTTGCAAAAGGCTCTTTAGCAGACAGAGAAATTACACAGAGAAGTACAATAAGATGTAGACAAGAAGAACATGAACCTCAAAATTCAGGGAGGAAGTTGGAAGTACAAACCAAAAAAAGTTCAGAGGACAAATCTTTAGTGTGATCTCATAGTGGAGACATTTTGAATTCCGACTCATGCAGGATTGTGTAGTGATATTAAGTCACCCTGCTGAAGTTAAGTTCTGAGTCATCTTTATGAAGTCACTGCAAGTTTCTTATGGCAATAATCAATAAAAACTTCTTTTCAGTCTTATTTCAAGCATTTCCTGGGGGGAAAACTATTTTCGGGAGTTCTCTCTCATGGGTAATCACAGGAAGTTTGAAGAGGATAGGTATATAGCTGACAGAGGTACAATTGCATTTCAGGATGTATTAAAAAAGACTGGATTAGATTCACAATGAGTGCATAGAACAAATTAACTTTGTCTGAAAACATCCAGAAAAAATAGTTTGATTAATATTGTAGAGCAAGACTTCTACGCTAACAGCCACAAATTTGGGATCTGTGGGACACTTAGGTAAGGTTAAATCTTTGATATCCAAGATGGAAGATGCTGAAGGCAGTAGGTGCTTTAAGATTACTTCTGAGTTGTGATTTGAGGTTTTCTGTTTAATAGCTTAGAAGAAGCTATTACACTTCACACTTGGATAATATGGTTCCAGTTGGTTAGTGCTAGAGCCTGCTGTCATTCTCTGTCTATTTAAACTTCAAGTCCCCAGTGACTTGGAAATCAGTTCTGACAGAGCAGGCATTCTTATTTCAAGTCTTCTACAGAACAAGATGCCAGTAGGTGACAACCAGTGTTTCCTTAATATAGTTAACAAGGTTCAAAGGACTTAATCCTTGGTCCTTTCTTGTGAATGTCTTACTATTCTGGCACTGTTTCTCACTAACATCTTAGGCGGTGGGTATTGAGGACTGTCAGCTTAATGTCTAACATTGTACTTCAATGTAGACTGCTTAATTTCATGTCCTCTAAGCTGTGGAATCTTGTTAAGAATTATTGTGTTGGGCGTGCAAAATGAAGTAGATTCACTGAAGGCAGTACCCACTTTGCTTCTTGGAAGACTCTATTGGGCCAGTCTCAGGTACTTTTAACCTGTGCTTTTCTCATTTCCTGGCCAGTGGCATAGAAAGTTATGTATGCTTTGTTGCAAACAGGCAATTTTTTGTTTAATTTGATTTGACATTAAGCATCTTTTCCATGTAGACATACAGCAGCCTCTGAAAAAAGTGCATACAACAGCTCTACAATAGATTCTGATAGAGCTGGGATTGTGGTCAGTAGGGTACAGTAGGGTACAGATAAATTCCCTACAAAATAATACTTAAGTAGTTACTATTACATGGGAGGGACAAACTGTATTATACATGGATCCCTTACCACTTTAGGCTGTTTCTGTGATACCCTCACAAGCTGTGGGGGCACCTTCAGGAGACCCAGCCTGGCAGTGCGGCTATACATCTTGTATATCCACACCCCTACAACTCTCCACTTCAGGACCTCTAGACTTTCTGACAGTCTCCAGGATCATTACTTAGAGGCATTGCTGCTTTTTAATATACCAGACATCCCTTTCATTCAGAGGTGCCTTATGCAATGCATTTGCTGCAAAATCAGTATAAAAAACTTAAGGCAAAACCACCTTCCCCACGGGAGCACTTCCTCTGTACATGTTGATGAAATATGTCAAGACTCTCTAAATTGACTTCTTAGGTTCACTGCACAGTTTCTCTTTCAATCACAATCTTTTGTGCTGTCTGTGTTAGTTGTATATATTTTGTTACTCCTTCAGTGGTTGATTTATTGGTGGAGAGACCAGCTGTGCCTAGTTTACATGAGCTGTAATATAGGAGGCCTGAAAAGGTCTGATTTAGCTTAGAAATATTGAAGCTGTAAAATTCATGATTGCAGGTTGATAGAGCATTGATTTATGTGATTTCTGTTTACCTGGATCAGTCAAACCAGTTTCTCCCAGGTGTTAACTGACCAGTGTTTCAGTGTAGAAAGTGTAATGGAAAAAAAGGTCATTTCAGGTTTTACCTCACAAATTTTGTTTTCAGAATCTAAGGGACAAAGGCAAATATTTCCAAGTTTTCCAATTATTGAGTGATGAGCTTGCCCCACAACTATTGCCCTGCATCAAACGCCACTTTGTGTGGCCTTGCTTGTATTCACTCAGCTCTTGGTTTTAGTTAAATGTTGCTGTATGTGCTAACAAAACTGAAACAGCTGTGTTGAATTGCTCCGAGTCGCGGTAGTTAGAAACAAGAAGCTGTTTCCTTCATATTATGCTGCTTCAGAGAAAACTCAAAGGAAGACAAATTTCTCTGAGCTAAAATACAGGATGCTCCACAGCCCAAACAAATAGAAACAAACTCTGAGTAGCTGAACTGACCATGGTAACTTAAAAGAGAAACTGCTTAGCCGTTGATAATAGGAGACACAGATGACTGTCAGCTCATCTCGTAATACGCATAAATTAAAAATACGATGGTAACCTACTTTTGGTTAGCTGCTTTAGGTACTTAAAGTTTCTCTTGTCTTTCTC
Source organism: Nicator chloris (assembly GCA_013400495.1). Classification (NCBI taxonomy): domain Eukaryota; kingdom Metazoa; phylum Chordata; class Aves; order Passeriformes; family Pycnonotidae; genus Nicator; species Nicator chloris. The sequence continues at coordinate 210,410 of WAAE01010037.1, read as the reverse complement.
CCCCGGGCTCTGATTCCTGCTCTTTAAGTTCATAGAAGTCAAGGCACAAAGGAATAGTAGAATGAACTTCTAAGGGTTTATATTATTTCTACGCACGTGTGTATAGGTAGGCATAATTTCCCTAAATCAGAACTCCATCATTCCTTCTATCTGAAAATGAGAAAAATAAATACGAAACTGTCCTCTGTGATGTGATTTGCAACATTAAGACAAAAAAAAACTATTACTTTTATAACCTTCTCAAACACATGTTTTATACAGGTAGAGTTCCGTTTGCTGTTGTCTCATGCTGTTGTTCCTGTTTTTACTAAGGAAAGTACAAGTCAGCCTTGTGCTCCGTAATGGGTAACTGGACAGAGACTCTGTTTCTTCTCCTCAAATACACCTTATGTAATATTTTGCACTGTGATATAGGTAAGTGTATCTTTTAAAAAAGAAATGGTGTCAGTGCATACATTGAAAAGCTGTCATGACCTGGCCTTATCAACAGGGACCTCAGGGAAGAGAGGGTTGTTCCCATTTCCTTGCGAAATCAATCCACATCTGCCTGTGCATTAAGCCTCTAACTAAAGGAACTTGCACCCTCAGCACTTTCTGAAGACTTTCTGCTAAATCTCCAGAGTGCTCTGTTTGACCATCGTGTTCTCCACTGTACAGAGCCTCAGGGCCATGCAGGATATTAGAGGGTCAGGGACCTCATGCTACAGGGTGAATCCCTACTGGGCTGGCCAAGACTTGGCATCCTTCATTTTGCTTTTTGTTTGCCGTGATAATTTTGAGAACTTTCTCGTCCTTTTAAAGTTCAAATCATGATCAAATTCCAAAGTTAAAGAACAGATATGAGTTATGGCATTTTTTTGCTATGTGTTGTTTTTGTTTTGGGGCTTGTTTTCTGTCTTTTGCTTTATTAGGAAAACCAGATTGTACTAATATGCTTGGCATCTTGGTCGTGGCTACCTACAGTAATGAGTACAACAGACTCTTTTCCTTTTAAATAGTTGTTTTCAGCCATTTAAAATTTTGTTGTAACTTATGCAGCACTCAGTGTGGCTCCACGTGATATAGTTCTGAAATTTTAATTTTAAAAAGTTTTAGGAAATTACATACTGGGAAAGCCTACATTAAAGAATGGTATAATAGTATTAGGCACTCAAAGCACGAACAAGGTTTACCTTTTCAATCTGAATTCACCCCCTTTGTTCAGAGTGTTTGTACACATAATTGTATATTCTTACATTTACCAGACTCTGGGCTTACTCAATGCACAGGAAAAACAGACAGTCCTTCGTGAGTCTGAGGTATGTTATGTTGAGGTTACATCTTTGGGTTGAATCTTAGGAATTTACAAGTTCCAGCACGAGTTCTGACACTCACTCCTAGCTGTTCCTGAATGAGACTTGTAAGGTATATATCAGTGAGCAAATAAAAAATGCATGGGGCAACCTTGGTCCTAACATTTCCTCACAGGCAAGCTCTTGATTTCATTTCTAATGTAATGCTCTTTAAATGTAGAGACCGTGTGCATGTGTAATAGAAAAACACATCCTGTTAGATCGATGGAATACAGGGGCCAACGTGCCTCTATAAACCATGGCGCAAATGAAGATGTGTGACCTGACTATCTGAGTGCTCTCTTTTATGGCCAAGTTACCATATATTTAAAGTTACAGTATAGTGTGAATCCAGATCTCTCGAATTAGCCTAGGATCATATTTCCTGGTTTCTAGTGATTACGATTCAGTAACATATGGTGCTGAAAGTAAATCAGATTATGTACATCATTTAACCCAATACAGGTTAACTTAGAGGTGAAGTCCCTTATAAGTCGTGATCCTGATATTTTTATACTAATTCCTATAATGACAAAATTAATTGTTATTCCATTGAATGTGATCTTTTCTTCATTAACTTTGGTGTGCCTTCATGCTTATATTCATAACTGAACAATGGTCATGATTTTGTCAGCTATTCCCTGACAGAAATTGCCCTGATGGTTTTGGAGACTGAAAACCCTCAGGTCACCATTTCCCCTGATGGCATTAGGGCTAACCCACCAGTAACATTAGTTATAGTGCCTCTAGTCAGAACCTATGAAAGTTTGAAACAACCGAGGGAGGCTCTCTCATTGTCACTATGGCATGTACTGAACCTTGCTCTGGGTGGCAGGAACTGGCAGGAAGAGCAGCGCTGCTGGGAAGTCTCTCTTGGCTCTCTCATGCAAAGCTGGCTGTGCCTCTTCTAAGGAGCACTGAGGCAAAGTTAGGCCTGACAAGATTTTGGAGCTTAGTTGTTGAACTGAAAGCACACGAGATTGGATACTGCTCAAGGAGGATATACTTTTTTCAGTCCAATTTAACTGCTTTTCATACTGAAACCCAAATATTTATATATTTTCAGTTAGTTTCTCTACCTTATTAGTTATTCCTAAAATGATGATATTTGAAATGTCTTTTCTACATTTGCAAACTACATTTGCTTTTCAGGTTTGAAACCTCTAGAGCATAGTGTGGTAATGTTTTCAAGTTCTCTGCAGCCAAGAGTAATAAGGAATGAAAAAATAAAATGAAAGCTTAGCTTCACAAATATTTACTGGTCATTTAGGATGTACCACAGCTTTATCTGGCTGTTACTATTTTTAATTCCGTTGGTAGTGGAGTATTTTTTAAGGTCACCTACAAACTTCAGAAATAGTTGCAGTGGGTAAATCTGGCTGTACCTTGGGTAGAATCACTCTCCAACACATTCACCTCCCCCAGGTCACTCTTGGGGTACTACAGCTGGCAGGGAGCAGGAAGCTTGCCTTGGTCATAACCGAGGCTGGAAGTTCTTCATGAACTTTATGAACAAGTAGGGAATTGAGGTTACACATCTCTCATGTGGGCTGTTATATTTGACACCAAATCCTAAGAAACTAGGATGAAAATAATCTTTTTATTGCTATGATCATAGTAGTGTATTATCTGCTGGAAATGGACCTGGAGAAGAGTCAACAAAGGATGTTTTCTATTTTGTTAGCTGGTTTTAATTTATCAGCTGCCAGTTTCAATGTCTTTCTCTAACCAGTTGTTGGAAAAATATCTACCCCCTACCATTCAGATCCTGATGGGGGATGGGTGAATGTCCTTGTACGAGTTCGTAACATTTCAAGGCAGATCCCAAACATTTGTTTAAAAGCTAGAAAACTCCAGCCTTCAAAGTTCAGCAGAATTTTACTGCTCATACTGATGCAAAGAGATTTATCATGCCAATATTTGTTAATACCTCGGGGAAACTAATGCCTCTTGAGTAATGGGATAAATGTTGAGCCTCAATGCCAAGCTGCCTGTGGGTTATAACTGTTGGGTTTACGTTATAGTATGGTTCCAGGCAAAAAGGCTTGTCTCTGCAGATGAGATAGCCATGAGTCATCAGCCCTGTTGCTGTCCCTGATGCTAGCCGGGGACATTCCTGCGGCGGTGGAACGACAGCCGCCGGCTCAGCTCTGCTGGATGCCCTGCCACAGGCACACCAGGGTTGCAGGCTCTCTCACACAAGGCAGTGCTCATATCACAGCAAGAGCTTACATCCTCATTCACTCACACTCCTGTAATCCTGCTGGTCCACAAGAGTACAGAAATCATAACTTTGGATTTCACTGAGTTTTGGAACTTATATCACTGAAAGTCTAACAGTTGAGCACCAGTGTGTATCACAGTGACCCTCACTCCAGATGCCTTTTTCTGACATAATAGGTGCATCCGTGGCACTTCCAGGACAATCCTTAGAACAATGACATGAAAACTGAGCTTTTATTTTCTGTCAGTTTAGAGGGCTACTGTGACAAGATAGATGCAAGATGACATGAGATTCTGAACAGAATTGAAACAAATATTGGGAGAATTTGTTTCCTCCTTGCATGGAAATGCTCCAGCATGGTCACCCTGCACTTCATGGAAACCTGCAGCAATAAAGGCAAGCAGGTGAAAACTTCAGATAAATCAGTGGTTAGAGACCTGTTTTGGTACTGACTTCTGATGGCAGCAGACATTGAGCCTGTGATTTATGATTTCATGATGGTTTTGATAGTTAAGTTTATGCTTTCAGTGAAACAATCTGATGGCCAGGAATCAGGCAATTTTTGTGGATTAATGTATTTTCAAAAAGGCTCTATATTACATTTATGGTGACACAAACTACTGTTGTTGGAGGAACTTAGAATTTTATTGGCAAGAAGCAGTAGCAAGGTGAGATGAGGGCAGTCCTGGTGCAGCCAGCTCCCAGGAGGGATAGCTTTGTCAGGTCACCAAAGGACATTGGTTCTTCCTGGTCATGGTCCTGGTCCAGGCTCATGGTCTGTTCTGCTTTCCCTCATACAGCATCTTCAGTTATGCCAGTCCCTTGTCAATGTTTTCACAAGAATACTGGTTTTGCCTTGAAATCTTTTGGACAATTCTGAGCTCTTGCTTAAGCTTCTTGTTATCAGGATAGTCTGTAGCACTTTTTCCACAAGAATGATTTCTTTCCTCCTGACTTGACAGAAATAACTTCTTGATTCCCTTCTCTAGGTGCCAAGATGGAGACATCTCCTAGCACTGGTTTGCTGCTTCTTCATGGTAGTCAGTGTTTCTGACCCGTTCATGGCACTTTTGGATGAGTATTTTGGGAAAACACACTGCTTTTAGCTCTTTCAGTGCTCTCAAGTGGACAAAAATTAAATAGACAATGTGGATACTGTGCAGTTTATATGTTAGCTGTATCTAACAAGTAAAAAAGAAAGAAATTGAGAGAAGGATGGGAAAAAAAAGCCCAGGGATTGTGGGAAAACATGTCTGTAAGAACTTTAATTAAGTATGACATGCAGATAAATTCTTTGTCACTGTCAGGATCAAAATTTGATCTGTCCTTTTACTATTAGATCTACTGCAGGAAGAATATCTGTTCAGTGCCCCCCTAGCTGTAACTGTATGAAAGACTTGACAGTTTGATCACAAAGCAGTGTTGAGTGTTAATAACCACTTTCTGTAACTTTAAAATAGTTTTTTTTCTACATGATCAACCTCAGACTGAGTTTCTACATTAACCAACCTCATAGTATGGGGTAAAAAAGTATTTATGTCCTGAACTGATCAAGAATTGTATTTTAAACAGAATATTCTAGGAGGAGTTTTGCCTGAAAATATTTCAGTGTTCATGTATCAGTGTTTGGACAACATGGAAAGGTGGAACAGTCCTCAAGTGTCCTGCCCTGATGCTAAATGAACATGACTCAAGACTTCTGATGAAACCAAGAAACAGTTATCAATCAGCATCAGTTTCAGGAAGCATTATTGTATCGAGACATCTCAGGGTGCCTTTATGAAAAAAAACCTACAATAATTTAATAGCTTAGCCTGCTGTGCCAAATAGATGAGTCAAAGCAGGAGGAAAAAAAAAAAGAGAAGGAGTATGAGCCATACTTTCACAATTGCACTAGCCTGCAGGAAACTGTTGATTTACTTCCAAAGTATTTCTGCTAGGAGAGTGATGGGAGATGTCACTGTAAAGCTTGAGCTTGTCTGGGAAATTAAGGACACCTCAAATGGGCTTTTTTTTATTCCCCATTTACACACACTGACTTTCATTCAGTTTTCAAAAGGCCTTCAGACAAAGAAACCAAGTGAATGACGTGAATGTGTGTTTTATGCATAGTGGAGCAGAAGTTAGCTATTGGAAGGAGATGGTTGCTGTAGGCTTGTGCTGCTCATGTAAACTCAAGGGCAGATGGTTCACAGCCTGTGTTGGGCCTCTTCAGGGATGTGGAAACCAGGCTGGGCAGGAAGGGTTTAAGTTTTTTCTCCTGAAGTTTGAATTTCAAGTGGAAAATTTAAAATGTCTCCATTTCGATAGGATTTTTGCAGGGTTTGAGAGATGCTGCAGTTACATTATTTTTGTCTTCCATATGGTAGGCTATGTTTCCTGGATGAACTATGTTTCCTCAATATACCATTGCTGACCATAAAGGACAACAGCTCCAGGAAGAATGGTGACTACATTAACAAGAAAGACATGATCACAGTAGCTGGAACACAGAAGACACCCGTATTTAGTCTTGTTCTCATCCAAGTTGGCCAGTTTTTTTCCAGGTGTGTTGTGTATAAGCTACAATCCTCTGAAAACACATAAAACTGCTTAGCTTAAAAGCCTGAAAACCAAATGAAAAAAATGATTCTGGTGACCTTACTTCTGTTCTTTGCATGACGAACATGATGGCATCTAAAACCAGTTTTAGTGTGCTGGAGCAGAGCCTGAAGCTGGCAGAAGAGTACAGCTTTGGCTTCAGTTGCTGAGATGCCAGAAGAGATTGTAAGTCCTTGAAATTCTTCCAAGAAGTCACTTTGTCCTGGATGAAAACTGGCATTTATCAGTGCAGATGATAGTGGTGTATTTTAGATGGCATCAATATTGATTTGTATACTGCACGAGCTTTTAAATATGATTTAAGATAAAGCTTAGCTTAACGTAAGACATTTCTCCACAAAGCATTGATTTAATGTTAATGTTTTATGTGTTGCTTTCTTTGCTAGAGACTTTCCTTTGGTTCATGGAGACTTCCCAAGTATCCTTCTCAGTTCCCTCTTTCAGGCACTTGCAAAAGCCCCACAAACACTTGACACGTGAGTAAGTATTCAAAAGTTTAATTGATACTATCTGACAGGCAGCTTCAAAAGCAATTAATTAATGGTGGTCATTATTGGGTCATTATTGTTCATCTCAAATTCATCATTACCCTTCTAGTTGCTTCGACTTGGCTTATTGTTTTCCCAAGCCTTATGAAGACCATGGGAAGAAGATCCAACTTGATTAAGATCTAACAGAAGAGTTAAAATAGGTTAGTTCTTTTACCATTCCTATTGGGTAGTTTCTCGTACTTTGCCTCTTAAAGTGCTGGGTATTGTAAGCAGAGTCCTTACTAATCTAGAGAGAGAATTTCCTATTTGACTTCTGTTTAAATAATCTATAGCAGTTCTTGCTAGATACAACGGCACTGAGTATCAATCCACTTTGTGTGTCTACTTGACCTTGCTTGGGCGTTTCAGAATGTGAAGGCTGTGGAAGCCGAACGCTGTAGCTCCTGATCTGTGTCTGAATCCTGACGACCAGATCTCTGGAGCAGCGCGGCTGTGTGGAAGCAGCATCAGCTTTCGGGAGAGGAGTAGAAAATATCTCCTCGGCAGGTTGAAGACGTCCTGACAGGAGAGGTGCGGGGAGAGGGGCAGGCTTTGCTTTAGCCGGCAGTCGCTGTGGCCCCTCCGGAGCCTGCGCGGGCGCGGTGCCCGCGGGTTTCGGGGGCTGTGCCCGCCCCGGCCCGGGGCTTCCCGCGGGTCCGGAGCGGCTGCGGCAGCCGGGGCCGGGCGCTGCGGCGGGGCCGCCGGGCGGAGGCAGCGCCGGCAGCGGCGCAGCGGGGGCTCTGGGCGGTGTTTGTGAGCGGCGGCTTTTTCGGAGTGGTTCTCTCGGCGAGCCCGACCAGTTAAAGCATATTTCTGCTTTGGCTCGGTTAGATTTCCCACCCCCCCTCCTGCTTGCGGTTTAAAAGTGGCGTTTCGCCNCCGCGGAGGAGGGGCCGGGGGCTGGCCGGAGCCGGGCGGTGCCGCCGCCCGGGCAGCGCGGGGTGTTCGGCGGCGGGCGCGGCGGAGCGGAGGATTCGCTCGTGACTTCGATTCTGCCCGCAGAGCCCGAGAGGCGCCGGCACAGCTGAGGGGACGAGGCGCTTTTTTCCCGGCCGGTGGCGGCGGGGCTGAACCCAGGAGGACCGAGGGAAGAAGGACCGGCGGAGAAGCATCCCGGCGCGGGCCGTCCCGTCCCGGCTCCGTGCGTCCCATCGCGGCCCGCTGCCGCCGACCCGGGCCATGGGCCGGCCCGACTGAGAGCCCGCGGACCGTCCGGCAGCCCGGCCGGTGCTGCCCGGAGCGCCGAGGCGCGGCCGCAGCAGCGCGGGGAAGATGCGCTCGGCAGCGCGGACAGCCGGGTTCCTCCTGCTCTGCGGGGGTAAGTACCGCCAAGCCCGGCCCCCCGGGAACTTCGCGGAGCTCAGGTGCCACCAGCGGCTCGGTCCGGCTCCGAAAATCTTGCCACGAATAGAGACAACATGTAAATGATCCTGATGCGTTTTCTTCGTTTTTCAAAAGCGAAGTTAGAACACATGCGAGTTTGCTTTTCTCTGAATTTATGATGTGAAAGGGAAAATATTAAAGTATATTCCTATTTTAAGTTTTTAAAACATGTTTTCTTCTCTGTTATCCCGCTCCCAGNTCCCGCGGGTCCGGAGCGGCTGCGGCAGCCGGGGCCGGGCGCTGCGGCGGGGCCGCCGGGCGGAGGCAGCGCCGGCAGCGGCGCAGCGGGGGCTCTGGGCGGTGTTTGTGAGCGGCGGCTTTTTCGGAGTGGTTCTCTCGGCGAGCCCGACCAGTTAAAGCATATTTCTGCTTTGGCTCGGTTAGATTTCCCACCCCCCCTCCTGCTTGCGGTTTAAAAGTGGCGTTTCGCCGCTCAGCGGGACGCGTGCGTTCCCGGTTACTTTGGTTGCCTGCCAGGTAGCGCACATCTTTTGCAGCATCCTCCTACCATCAAGCAAAAATTGTCTCCTCTCCCAAGGATTAATTATTCAACACGTTTAATGTGTTTCGGCTGGCGGGGAAGGCGGCCACTCGGGTACATCCTGGTGCCGCAGCGCCTGTCCCCGCTTTGTCTCGCACCTGGTGTGTTTGCGCGGCTCGCCTGTCTTCCTCCCCCCCCCCAAGCCACCGCCTCCCGCTCCTCCCGCCCGCGGGGCCGGGGACCGCGGGCGGGTGCCCCGGGACGCCGCGATGCC